>WBZZ01001487.1:35000-45000 GCA_019918135.1 Paulinella micropora
GTTCTACCATCTGGGCCCTGTCGCCAGTTCGATTCCCGTCGGTGCCACCCGTATTTTCATTGAACATACCGGTCAGTCTGGAAGTGTTGGAACTGCCCGTGCGGGGGTGTCATTAGAGCCTATCGTCAATTCTTCGTACTCCCCTCACGGGTGAGACGATGGAGGCGCATGTGCAGATTTGCATCAGCCATTGACAGAGAAGCACTATTATTATCATTATTTATTATTATTATTATTATTATTATTATTATTATTATTATTATTATTATTATTATTATTATTATTATTATATTATTATTATTATTATTATTATTATTATTATTATTGTTATTACATACCGGTCCGTCTGGAAGTTGGAACTGCCCTTGCGGGGGTGTCATTAGAGCCTATCGTCAATTCTTCGTACTCCCCTCACGGGTGAGACGATGGAGGCGCATGTGCAGAAATGCATCGGCCATTGACAGAGAAGCACTATTATTGTTATTATTATTATTATTATTATTATTATTATTATTATTATTATTATTATTATTATTCTGGAGGGGTGCACAAGATGGCACTCCATGGGAAGAGGAGGTGGTTGGGCCTCTCCCCACGATAATGATCATGATAATCATCATAGTAGTAGTAGCAGTAGTAGTAGTACCATTATCATCATCATCATCATCATCATCATCATTATTATTATTGTTATTATTATTATTATTATTATTATTATTATTTGGACACCGTGATAGCCCAGTGGTCAAGTTCTACCATCTGGGCCCTGTCGCCAGTTCGATTCCCGTCGGTGCCACCAGTATTTTCATTGAACATACCGGTCTATTTCTGGACCAGTATTTTCATTGAACATACCGGCCCGTCTGGAAGTGTTGGAACTGCCCTTGCGGGGGTGTCATTAGAGCTTATCGTCAATTCTTCGTACTCCCCTCACGGGTGAGACGATGGAGGCGCATGTGCAGAAATGCATCAGCCATTGACAGAGAAGCACTATTATTATTATTATTATTATTATTATTATTGGACACCGTGATAGCCCAGTGGTCAAGTTCTACCATCTGGGCCCTGTCGCCAGTTCGATTCCCGTCGGTGCCACCAGTATTTTCATTGAACATACCGGTCTATTTCTGGACCAGTATTTTCATTGAACATACCGGCCCGTCTGGAAGTGTTGGAACTGCCCTTGCGGGGGTGTCATTAGAGCTTATCGTCAATTCTTCGTACTCCCCTCACGGGTGAGACGATGGAGGCGCATGTGCAGAAATGCATCAGCCATTGACAGAGAAGCACTATTATTATTATTATTATTATTATTATTATTATTATTATTATTATTATTATTATTAGGACACCGTGATAGCCCAGTGGTCAAGTTCTACCATCTGGGCCCTGTCGCCAGTTCGATTCCCGTCGGTGCCACCAGTATTTTCATTGAACATACCGGTCCGTCTGGACCAGTATTTTCATTGAACATACCGGTCCGTCTGGAAGTGTTGGAACTGCCCTTGCGGGGGTGTCATTAGAGCCTATCGTCAATTCTTCGTACTCCCCTCACGGGTGAGACGATGGAGGCGCATGTGCAGAAATGCATCAGCCATTGACAGAGAAGCACTATTATGATGATGATGATTATTATTATTATTATTATTATTATTATTATTATTATTATTATTATTATTATTATTATTATTATTATTAGGGAGTACATAGGCCATCGGTCCCTTTCCATGGGCTGATTGGTATAAAGCTCCTAGAGAAATGTTCTATGCCGTCACTTCCTTTATTCCACCGATTGGTGTGGAGACTTTCCTTATGGAATGGAGGACTGGATGCACATGGCCTTTTGGCTCAGCAATTGGCAGACGATACATACATACTTATTATTATTATTATTATTATTATTATTCCTTGGAGTGTTGACTGACATATTTGAGGGAAATCCCGATGAAAAAACCTAGTCACACTTGCTAAACAGAGTTCCAGCCCAATGGCCTCAAGGCGTTAAACTGTGACGCCAACTCATAACCCTTTGGTGGTAGATGCTGGGGAGGAGGGTCGTTGCGCGCGTAAAAGATCTTAAACTCCGCATATGCTGGTTGATAGCCCAGGACCCAGCAGACACCAGATTGTTATGGGTGGGGTTTCGAGGCAGCTCTAGCAACCGCGCTTGGTGTATGCACTTGCACATTCGGTGACGTCTTGCAGGAGGTTGCTGGGACTGCGGAATAACCTCGGCTTAGTGCAGTCTTGCCCTCAGGAGCTCCATCGGTGGCCCCGATCATCAGGCGAGAGACTGACACGGGGGGGTGGAGGACCTCGAACAAGGGTATTGGAGGCTTACGTCCGTTGAGGATATGCCATTAGCTGCATCAGTACGCCTCAGATATAGTAAATCTTATTATTATTATTATTATTGGACACCGTGATAGCCCAGTGGTCAAGTTCTACCATCTGGGCCCTGTCGCCAGTTCGATTCCCGTCGGTGCCACCAGTATTTTCATTGAACATACCGGTCTATTTCTGGACCAGTATTTTCATTGAACATACCGGCCCGTCTGGAAGTGTTGGAACTGCCCTTGCGGGGGTGTCATTAGAGCTTATCGTCAATTCTTCGTACTCCCCTCACGGGTGAGACGATGGAGGCGCATGTGCAGAAATGTATCAGCCATCGACAGAGAAGCACTATTATTATTATTATTATTATTATTATTATTATTATTATTATTATTATTATTACTATTATTATTATTATTATTATTACTATGGACACCGTGATAGCCCAGTGGTCAAGTTCTACCATTTGGGCCCTGTCGCCAGTTCGATTCCCGTCGGTGCCACCAGTATTTTCATTGAACATACCGGTCCGTCTGGAAGTGTCGGAACTGCCCGTGCGGGGGAGTCATTAGAGCCTATCGTCAATTCTTCGTACTCCCCTCACGGGTGAGACGATGGAGGCGCATGTGCAGATTTGCATCAGCCATTGACAGAGAAGCACTATTATCATTATTATTATTATTATTATTATTATTATTATTATTATTATTATTATTATTATTATTCTGGAGGGGTGCACAAGATGGCACTCCATGGGAAGAGGAGGTGGTTGGGCCTCTCCCCACGAAGGTGACCGCTTGGGGAGGGCGGTCACCGGGATATGCGCAACTCTCAACTGGGCATTTACTCGGTAGGGGTTCGGCCAGGCAGGTTGTGGGGTTGTCTGTTGGATTGTTGGTTGGCTCGTTTTTCTTGGCTGTTGGTTTGGGTCTGGTTTCCTAGTTAGCCCATTTTCGCCGAATTTCCTGCCGAGTAAATGCCTGGGGGCTTCCAGTTCCGGTTTGGTGATCTTGTTGAGGTGAGCTTTCGGAGGAAACAGTACCGAGATGGGTTGAAGATAGGATTCACATTGAGCCGAGATGGGGCTGAGTTGACCTGTTCCAACTCGGCTCCATTTCGGCTTCATGTTAATCCTATCTTCATCCTATCTGGGTTTTGTCTCCTCCCTATCTTCGCTTCTTCGGGGTTGCCTAACTGGAACACATGATGAGCGCACGTTGGAGAGGGGCTTCAGTCGGTCCCAATGCCTTGCCAGTGCCTTGCTGCGTTGCCGTGCCTTGCCCCATGCATTCACACCCTCCACCGTTGCATTTCTAACTGAGCAGCTTCGGCTGGGATTACTATACTTGTCTGTAAGACCCTATAGGTACCGCTAGGTTCGCGCCTTCTATACCCACGTGGGGGAAGGAGTTTCAGCGGCACGCCGTCCGATCTGGCTCCACTCGGGGACACCCGTACCTCATGATGTGTATTGTTAGGAGCAGCTGAAAGTCCATAAGGCATGAGAGTAGAGGCGTTGGCGATGCGATGGAGAGTGTGTGTAGTGCGTGAGGCAGGTTCTGGCGACGCTGGGGGTGCTGGCGGGCGCCGAAGGGCACGAAGCGACGCGGCAGCGTCCAGTGACACCGGCGGAAATGCGTGTAGTGTGTGTTGCAGATACCGCCGATGCTATTTGCATGGACGGGCGCTTTCCTCGGCGTAAAGAGGCGCGGCGGTGATGGCCAGCGACATAGGCCGTCTACTACTCTCAATGGATTACAAATACGCGAAGCACGGAGCTACCACTGTGGCCCTTATGGGACAAGGTAGAATCGCTGAAGACCTGGACAATCCCCGTGGGAATGCCTCTTCGACGGGCTCTGGCCCGATGTCCCAGGATGGGAGGATGAGGGCTCGCGTATATGACGGAATTCCTGAACCACGTGGAGAGGCTATCTTAGCTGCGCCTCATCCTTCCTCCCCAAACCTGGCACACGGGTCGGCGCTTCAACATAAGGCGAGCGGCGCTATATGGCAGATGGCACCGCCGCCTCGACGGTACCGGCGGGTAGATCGGTACGACAAGGACGGGCGTAATCTGATTGTCTGGGGGCTCTCAGAACGCGCCAATCTACAGGAGATCGCCTCCAAAATGAGCGGTCTTGGTCTGGTGGTCCCGGTAATGGAGTGGCAAGGCCAGCGAATGTCTCGTCACCTGGAGCTGGTCTACGAGGACGATGACAGCAGGCAGACGGCGTTGCAACTCAAACATCTCAAATTCTTCGGCAGAGGGGTCAATGTGGCCCTTGGGCGCAGGTTCAGGGACAGGGAACGTGTCCGAAGGCTTATTCGCATCCATCTGCGTGGGGAAGCGGCGGTCCGGAAGGAGGAAGCTGCGACGGGATATCGCGTCTTGCCTCTGCATGAAGAATGTGTCGATGATGTGCAGGTGGTGTCTTCGGAATTGGCTGCCGATGCACCTAAGTGTGTGTCTGAGTGTGCTGATGTGCATGTGGTGCCCCTGCATTCGGCGGCCAGTGCAGTGGGGGACCAACCTGCGCAAGCACCTGCAGAGGGGGGAAGCCAAGCGCGGCCGTCGGGTCCGGAAACGAGCCAAGAAGCACCGCTCCAAGCAGTTCGATACCGGCTTCAAGCTACTCGTCGCGAGTCACAACTGGCAGGGTAAAACGGGATACGACAACGTAGGCACGGCGGAATGGGCATCATTCTACAAGCACGAGGGCTGGCTAGTCATCGGGGCTCAGGAGCACCGCATGGGCAAGAAGCAACTTTCCAAATGCAGCCTGGATGGATTCCGGATTTTTGGAAAACCTGCGGAGGTCAGCGAGAAAAATCGCTGCAAGGGTGGGGTTCTATTCGCGGTGGCTAACTTCCTTGGTCCGTATTGCAACCTGGTGTCAGCCCCCGTCGACCACCGGCAGCAAGTGTGGCTGCGTATCGCCTCGGGTGTTACCGGCGCTCAGGATATCTATGTGGGCAACGGCTGCTTTCCCCAGGAAACGCAGGAAGAAGAGTCGTCAGAGGCGTATGCGGCCTGGCAGGCAGCTATAGCTTTTTTTGGAGCTAAAGGTCTTGTGGTCACGGTGGCGGATGCCGACGCGAAGCTCGGGCCGGCATGCAGCCGAAAAGAGGAGGGCATCGTCGGTCAGCACGGGGAGGTCGATGATAAGGGAGCACCGGTACGTTCGGAGAACGGCAAGAGACTCGCGGCTGTCCTCGTCGCTACGGGCCTGCGAAATCTGAGCGGCTTCTCGTGCCCAGTGGAAGGGTCCTACTGGTGGTCCCGGCGTGAGCAGCGCGGCATGGGCACAGGCAAGCACCTCCTCGATTACATCTGCGCGTCGCCTGGCTTGGCATCTGGAGCAAAGTTCGGAGTATGCGAAGATGATCTTGATACGGACCACAAGGCAGTATGGGCCGAACTGACGTGGAGCGGCCAGCGCCGGCCAAAGCGGGCTGCGAAACCTTACAGGTCCTTTCGTGTTGATAAGCTTATTGGTGCTGGTGTCTCGGGTAATGATCACGCTGCGAAGCAAGCGCTGGATTATCTACGCGACAAGTTCGATGACGTATTCCAGCATTGCCTACAGAAGCTTGGAGTGCATCAGCTGCCTGAGCTTGACCTATCGGGTGGTGCGGACAGCCAACGGGTGGTAGATGACGTCACCGAGCGAGTGGCGCAGTCCTTCCGAATGGCGGCGCACCGGGTCCTTGGCTCCAGATGTATACGACCCCGTTTCACCAACAATTGGTTCGACGGGGAGCTAAAGGAGCTCATTCAGCAGCGCCGGGAGGCCTACGCAGCATACGGGAGGGATGAATCGAATGCGGAAGCCCGTCTGAATTGGCTACGGCTCCGCAAGCAAATTCGGAAGGCAACTCGGGCCAAGAAGTCCGCCTCCTTCAAGCAAGTGCAGGAAGAAGCGGTCAAATGTCAACGCGAGCAATCCTCAAAGCGCTTTTGGCTACTCGCGAAGCGGCTTGGCGGGGCACGCAGAACGAAGGTCTCCGCGCCGGTGCATAGGGAGGATGGCTCACTGGCGTGTACGCTGCCGGAAAAGGTCGCTCGGTGGGAGGAATTTCGGAAAAATTCGGTGAAGCCACGGGAAAATCCGGCAAGTGCGGCTGTTGTGGTGGAGTGCTGTGCAGAAGCAGGCTCGCTGAAGTGGGAGGAAGCCGAAGCTAAGCGGCAGTTCCACTGGAACGATCGCTTCAGAGATGAGGTGGCCCGGGCTATGAAGGAGCACGAAGTAGGTGAAGACACTTGCGAAGAGCTGGACAAGCCGTTCACGCAAGAGGAGGTCCTTGCAAGGCAACGTGCCCTGAATAACCACAAAGTGGCGAGGACAAAGTGAAGAACGAGATGCTCAAGTATGGCGGCGCCTACATCAATGGCTACTTACGCAGTACTTCAACTGGATTCGAGAAGCCGAGAGGACTCCAAAAGCTTGGGGCAAGGGAATCATCGTCAATATCCCCAAGGGTGGGGATCCTACGGATCCTGACAACTGGAGGGATATCTCGATTATTAGTTGCCTTGGTAAGCTGTATCTGTCCTTATTAGCTACTCGTCTAACGCTCTTCGTGGATGGCCCGGATAAGCTACGTCCAGAGCAGGGAGGCTTCCGCCCGGGGCGTCGCACTACGGATCAGGTCTTTACCCTTTGGCAGAGGTTGAAGGGGCGTCAGCAGCAGAAGCGGGAGTCGTATGTCCTGTTCGTCGATCTACGCAAGGCTTTCCCGTCTGTTTGGAGAGATGGCCCATTTGAGAGGCTCTGGAAGCTGGGTGTAAGGGGCAAGTTCTGGCGCACGCTACGCAGGTGCTACGAGCAGACTTCGTCGCAAGTGCTAGTTGATGGAGCACTCACCCCGAGCGTGTAGGCGTCCAACAGGGGTCCCCTCTCTCTCCCACACTCTTCAACGTCTTTATGGATGAGCTGTGTGATCGGCTGGCGAGTGCCCTCAAGATCACGGATGTGAAGCGGCTGAACGACATCAAGGCACTTCTATACGCGGACGACGTGGCCCTCATCGCTCACAGTCGCACCGAGCTCCAGAAGATGGTCAATGTTGTGGCCAAGTTCGCGGAAGATTACCGGCTGGAAGTCAACTTGAAGCCCGGCAAGACGGAAATCATGCCCATTTACACGTCGAGCAAGGCGAAACGACCAAGTATCAGGGAGCGAGGTGAGCCCGTGGTGTGGTTTCGCGGCCAGAAGCTTTGTGTCACCAGTCAGTACAAGTACCTGGGAGTGGTTATCACCGACGACCTGAAGTGGAAGGAGCAGGCCCTGCGGGCTACGCGTGTCACTGAAGTCGCCACCGCAGGTTGGTACTCTTTGTGGTGTGCAGGTGAGATACAAGCTAGGTATCGTCTCATGTGCTGGAATCAACTTGTGGGGGCCAAGCTGAAGTACGACTTCGATGTCTGGCGTGCCCCCGTATCGCAGCTCACCAAGCTGGAGGCAGCAATGCTGCGCCCCATGAGGATGATTCTCGGCATCAGCCCTAAGACAAGCAAGTGGATTACACTCTTTCTGGCGCGCTCTTTGAGTGCGGAGCGTTTGCGGCGGGCGGCGCAACTGAAGTTCTATGGACGGCTGCGTGTTCTACCGGAGAAGCGATTTCCTGTCATCGCATCTCAAGTCAAATCCGACTGGACTGCGGAGGCCGAAGGCGCTATCAGGGACTCAATGGATCTACAACAAGGGCTTCAGGAGCTCCTAAATAGCTCAGAGAAGGACCTCGAGGGTTGGTGTTCGACTGTGGACAAGTGGGCCCTTCAGCAGGACGTCAAGATGGTAGCAGCAACTGATGTGGGACAAGCGAGAGGCAGGCAGCGATCTTACTGATGGCCTGCGAGTCATCCTAAGACAAGTCTTTGGAACTAAGGAGTTCCCAAGATGGGTAGCCCTTGATGATGCGCATTATAATCTGCTTCGGAGAAGGTTGCTCAGCTGCAACAACCGCCTTCGGTTGTACCGCAGCAAGTTGGTCAGTGGCATGTCCCCTCGCTGCTTCTGTTGTCATGATGATGTCAATGAGTCCCTTGCGCACTTCTTATGGGATTGCCCCATGCATGAGGGGAGACGTAAGCAGCTGTTGCTGAGTATGCAGAGGCTCGGTGGCATGGCTGTGGGGGGTGCTGAGGGGGATGGAGGGAGTGAGGAGGGTGGTGAGGTCGTAGGCGGTGAGGTTGTGGTGGAGGATGTGTTGCTTGGGCGGGAGCGGGAGGGCTCTGTGCGGCAGGGTTGGGATGATATGTCGCCTGTGGATCAATCACGATTGTTTTGTAAGCTTTTTCAGGGGAAGTCGCGCTTCCGCAGTAACTTTAGGCTTGCTGCGTTGTTAGGGGTTACAGCGTTGCGTCCCCCTCCAAAGTTGGATGTGTTGTTTGGATCATATGTGTCTGAGTGTTGGTCTGCTAGGGAGGGTAAAAGGGAGGAGCTTGGGGTGGAGGATGGGGGCGAGGAGGTGATTGAGTTCACTGAGGTTCCATCAGCTTCTGTCCCACCCTCTCCCCCAAGTGACGTTGATGTTGCGCGGCGCGGCCGTCCGCGCAGTGTGGACGTCCTGGCTAGAGAGAGGGGTTCGGGAGCGCAGCGTAGTGTCTCCGAGTTCTTCTCTTCAGCTAACACCCTCGCATCTAGCTCTTCATGCACTTCACAGCCCCCATCTGCCCCTTGCTGTTGCTGCTATGTCTGTTTGGTGTTCTGACAATGCGTTGGGATTGGCTGACCCCGGTGACCCAATGGAGGCACATGTCCAGGATCTGGATCTGATGCTATCTATAGTCTGAGGAAGCCTATTATTATTATTATTATGATTATTATTATTATTATTATTACTATTATGAGTATTATTATGATTATTATTATGATTATTGTGGACACCGTGATAGCCCAGTGGTCAAGTTCTACCATCTGGGCCCTGTCGCCAGTTCGATTCCCGTCGGTGCCACCAGTATTTTCATTGAACATACCGCTCCGTCTGGACCAGTATTTTCATTGAACATACCGGTCCGTCTGGAAGTGTTGGAACTGCCCTTGCGGGGGTGTCATTAGAGCTTATCGTCAATTCTTCGTACTCCCCTCACGGGTGAGACGATGGAGGCGCATGTGCAGAAATGCATCAGCCATTGACAGAGAAGCACTATTATGATGATGATTATTATTATGATTATTATTATGATTGTTCTTCTTCTTCTTCTTATTATTATTATTATTATTATTATTATTATTATTATTATTATTATTACCTGATGATAAAAACTTAGTCACGCTTGTTTATCAGAGCTCCAGCCCAATGGCCTTACGGCGTTAAACTGTGATGCCAACTCAAAACCATTTAGTGGATGATGCTGGGGAGGAGGGTCGTTGGGCGCCTGTCGAAGATCTTAAACTCCGCTATGCCGGTTGATAGCCCGTGGACCCAGCGGATACCAAATTGTTATGGGTGGGGTTTTGAGGTAGTTCTAGCAACCATGCTTGGTGTACGCACTTGCACATGCGGCAACGTTTTGCAAGAGATTGTTGGGACTGCGGAATAACCTCGGCTTAGTGTAGTCTTGCCCTCAGGAGCTCCATCGGTGGCCCCTATAATCAGTCGAGAGACTGACTAGGTGGGGATGGAGCACCTCGAACAAGGGCGTAGAGGCTCATGTCCG
>WBZZ01001488.1:0-2500 GCA_019918135.1 Paulinella micropora
CATCATTGTAGCTTGCGCAAGCTTACGGTGCTCAAAACACTTGGACTAACGGCTTCCTTTTCTTTCTCTTCTTCCTTATCCTCCTCAAGACCCCACTCTCCATTCCTACATTGCCTTTTTCTTCAACGACCTACCTCCTCTTCTTTTATCCAGAACACAGTTTACCCGTGATTCCCATCCCGGACACATGCACAGTACACAAATTGCCAGTGTTTGATGTGAAACTGCGTTCCTTTGCAAGGACTACATTCCTTTTGTGACATCTCATCGATCTATATCTATCTATCTAGGCGCGCGCTATGCGCTGCAGCCCTCCAAGTTCCAGTCCGTACTCAACAACACCTTCTACATTACCAGACTGGTCAGTGTAACTCAACAGTAGGTGGACATATGGCATTGAGAGCAGAAAAAACGGCAATAGCAGGGACATAAAGGGAAGCCACCCTCAACCACAGGAAAGTGGGAATAGGATTACAACCTATACTATACTATACTATACTATACTATACTATACTATACTATACTATACTATACTATACTATACTATACTATACTATACTATACTATACTATACTATACTATACTATACTATACTATACTACACTATACTATACTATACTATACTATACTATACTATACTATACTATACTATACTATACTATACTATACTATACTATACTAAACTATACTATACTATACTATACTATCCTATCCTATCCTATCCTATCCTATCCTATCCTATCCTATACTATACTATACTATACTATACTATACTATACTATACTATACTATACTATAATTTAGTTTACTTTACTTTACTATACTATATACTATACTATACTATACTATACTATACTATACTATACTATACTTTATTTTACTGTACTGTACTGTACTGTACTGTACTGTACTATACTATACTATACTATACTATACTATACTATACTATACTATACTATACTATACTATACTATACTATACTATACTATACTATACTATACTATACTATACTATTACTATACTATACTATACTATACTATACTATACTATACTATACTATACTATACTATACTATACTATACTATACTATACTGTACTGTACTGTACTATGCTATGCTATGCTATGCTATGCTATGCTATGCTATGCTATGCTATGCTATGCTATGCTATACTATACTATACTATACTATACTATACTATACTATACTATACTATACTATACTATACTATACTATACTATACCATACTATACTATACTATACTATACTATACTATTATACTATACTATACTATACTATACTATACTATACTATACTATACTATACTATACTATACTACACTACACTATACTATACTATACTATACTATACTATACTATACTATACTATACTATACTATACTATACTACTATACTATACTATACTGTACTATGCTATGTACTATACTATACTATACTATACTATACTATACTATACTATACTATACTATACTACACAATACTATACTATACTATACTATACTATACTATACTATACTATACTATACTATACTATACTATACTATACTATACTATACTATACTATACTATACTATACTATACTATACTATACTATACTTACTATACTATGCTATACTATTACTATACTATACTATACTATACTATACTATACTATACTATACTATTACTATGCTATACTATACTATACTATACTGTACTATGCTATGTACATACTATACTATACTATACTATACTATACTATACTATACTATACTATACTATACTATACTATACTATACTATACTATACTATACTATACTACACTACACTATACTATACTATACTATACTATACTATACTATACTATACTATACTATACTATACTTTGTTTTACTTTACTTCACGAACACGGCACCCCCAACCTTAGGACCCCTCTCTCTCTCTCTCTCTCTCTCTCTCTCTATCTATCTCTCTCTCTCTCTCTCCTCTCTCTCTCTCTCTCTCTCTCCCTACCTTAGCATCCCCACCCATGATAGAATTCCACTACCTCATTCCATCGTTTTTCTCCCTATGTGTCATTCTACATCACCCGCCTGGTCAGTGTAACTCTTCAACAACACCTTCTACATCACCCGCCTGGGAGTAAAGAGAGAGAGAGAGAGAGAGAGAGAGAGAGAGAGAGAGAGAGAGAGAGAGAGAGAGAGAGAGAGAGAGAGGGAGAGAGAGAGAGAGAGGGAGAGAGAGTCGTACTATTATTATTATAATGATGTTCGTAATGTTGTACATGGGAGAAAATTGCATACGTACATATATGCCAAAAGTTACATACATACATATACATACGTACAGACATACATACAGACAGACAGACATACATACATACATACATACATGCATACATGCATACAGACATACAAACATACATACATACATACATACATACATACATGCACACATACTTTGTTACAGGACATGGTCCGAGCCTTGCACAGGAGCCTAGAA
>WBZZ01001488.1:7500-10000 GCA_019918135.1 Paulinella micropora
GGCTTAGCTTGAAAAGCCATGGCCTCCTATACTACCCCCGGACAAGAACTTTCAGCACCGGCCAAGCTGCACACCAACCACTGTCTCGCTGTGGTTGGTGTCTGTGCCCAGTTCAAGCCGAAAGGTAGCCGAGCCCTTTTGAACTATACGGGACAACACTAGAACACTCCCCAGGAGCGCGTGCCCTAAGGAGATGATGCCATGAGCAAGTCGAGGTTTCAGGAGTTCACGCTCGTTGTGAGTTACCTTTCTACAACCCCGACTTCATCAACCCTTTGCATCACGCCCCGACTTCATCAGCCATGGTCAGGAGTTAGTTGCCTGTTTAGCCCTTGCGCTGCGCGCGATTAACGGCGGACACAAAATCGTCATTGTAGGAGATAGTTAGATCTGAACCCTAGGCTGAGTTGCCAGTGGCAGAGACCGTCTCCAGGGACAGACAGATAGATAGATAGATGAGATGTCGCAAAGGAATGGAGTCCTTGCAAAGGAACGCAGTTTCACATCAAACAATAATTTGTGTACTGTGCATGTGTCCGGGATGGGAATCACGGGTAGACTGTGTTCTGGAAAAAGAAGAGGAGGAAGGACGTTGAAGAAAAAGGCTATCTAGGAATGGAGAGTGGGAGGATAAGGAAGAAGAGAAAGAAAAGGAAGCCGTTAGTCCAAGTGTTTTGAGCACCGTAAGCTTGCGCAAGCTACAATGATGACATTGTATGAGGCCTAAACCCCCGCAGGGACCTAGCCCGGGCTATGCAACACTGGACGGCTATGATGGAATGCAGTCACCAATTACGGACTAGAGGAAGATTAGTCCAATTTTTGACTGCACAGGAGCGATAAATCGCAAAAGAGCAACGAGCTACGCAGGAGGATAGCTTGAAGCAAAGGGATTTGGATTGGGGATGGGGAAAACCCAAGGCGCGGAAACATCGATGAACAGAGAACGATACCATGCCGCGAGCCCCGCATTCGATTGGTCGAAGGTGGCAGGTCCATCCGTTGTCCTCGATTTGAGATTTGAGCTCGTTGTATCGGTTGGTCTTGTATGCTCGTGCGTCAAGGATGTTTTCCTCGACCGGGCACGTTAGCTCGATCAGAATACATATCTTGGTAGACAGTGACCAGACAACGATATCGGGGCGGAGGTCAGTGACACAAATGTGGACAGGAAAGGCTTGCTCAGAACCGGTGTATTGGGTTTGGAGTTGCCAATCGTTTGCAGTGTCAAGCAGGGATGGTCGATGAAATGACTGTCCCTTAGGCTTCTGCTCGCCCTCTTTCACAAACATAGACTTTGATTCATTTTGGTCTATAGGGGAGCGTTTGTTATGGCTCTCGATGTGTTTTTTAAGGGGAGCTTCAATAGTGCAGAGCACAGAGTCATGACGCCAGGTATAGCGGCCTTGTTTGAGGGCAACATGGCAACCGGAGAGGATGTGGCATAGATGTGCTTGACCAGAACAGAGGGCACACTTGTTGTTGGGAATGATTCCCCACAGACGTCTAAGGTCGGGGGTAATAACCGAGTTTGTGCTTGCGTTGATGACCCAAGAGATTAAACGGGGATTACGGGTTCCGATGAGGCGAGCCCAGGAGAGGTCGAAGGGGCATGCGTCTTCAAAACGAAGGAAGCACCCTTGCATGGCTTTGTCCATGTGGTTGTCTCAAGTATTGTCTCAGCAGCTAATTCTAAAACCCTGTCTTTGCGGTCTGTGATGAATGTTCTTTTGGGTAGCGACCATGGCCAAGTCCGAGATGATCGGATTGGCCTCGATGTTTGAATTCAAAATCAACTTGTGCCTCAAGCTTTTCGAGCATAGGCTCTGGTTTCCAGATAGTTCGAAATGTTTCGTGTTTCATCAGGTTCATCGCATAAATGGACGAGAGGTGTTTATCTGGGCAGTACTTCAGCATTTGAGCACGGTTGATTTGAAGTCGCTGGTAAAAAGAGACGATGGATTGGAGCTGTAGACCGAATTTCGAGCGTGGGCGGTAAAGGCAAGAGACCAGAGCTCTTTTGTAGATATTGGCCCATTTTTTGAGGAAGCGGGTCGCAATTTTCTCAAGGGTTTTGGCGAAAGATAAGCAGAGGTCATAAGTGAGAAATGGCCAGGCAAGTGACTGGACAGCGTAGTGCTGGTATAGCCACAGTTTCATAAAGCCATTGATCGAGCAGCTATCGATGGCTTGCATAGAAAGAATGAACTTCTTTTGGATTGCTGCACGTTGTTCGTTTTCGCTGAGGTCATGGTAGACAATCCATCCGAGGTCTTTGAAAGGCTTGTCAGCGATGAAGTCAATCGGTTTGCCAGTAATAGTAAGGGCGGGGTCGAAGGGTGGGAACGAGATCGGCAATAATCGTTTGAGACCCTTATAGTCGTCGGCTTTAGTCCAGTATTTGAAAGCAAGGCTTTTGCATTTGGGCGGTTTCGCGGCCATTGTTCTGGACCATGACAGAAATTTGTCAATCATGTTGATGGACGATTGACAGTGTTTC
>WBZZ01001488.1:22500-30000 GCA_019918135.1 Paulinella micropora
CTTCTGGCAGGCTTCCCACTCAGGCTTTACGAGTGGCAAGTATTTTATTAAAACAGTGTCTGCGTCAGTAAAAAATCTTACCTGCAACCGCTTTTCCGAGTGACCAGTTACGGTAGCATTAAAGGCCGCGCTGATTTTTTCAATCAAGTTTTTCGATTTTTTTTTTTTTTTTTTTTTTTTTTTTTTTTTTTTTTTTATTAATAGTTTTGTTTTTTTTGAAAGTTTTTTCGGGCCGAAGTTAAGCGGCCGCCGCATTGGATGATTGTAGTAATTTGTACTTTGAGTGAATCAAGTTGCCGGGCGGTCACGGTGGGACTTTGAAAACTCTTCAATAATATTCGGATTGACCGTAAGCCTTCATACTCCCGCCGACCCCAGAACTAATACATTTACTAAGGAACTGGAAAATTCACTAATACGTTTTTACTGTTGAACTTAATGCATAAAACTAGCCGCTAACCAGAACTTTTTCCAAATTTTACCAATAATTTCCCATCCCAGGTGCACTCAGTGGGCAATTTTACTTTTTTACCCTGACAATTTCCCCTTTCACCCATATCACTTGTAATTTTTCTCTCACTGGCGGCCGTGCTACTTAACCTTCCACTTTAACAGAACTACATCATGAGTCCGTTACTCATGATGCAACTACAACTAATGCCGCACCACCGTTTGAATCTTACTAACAAGAACCTCCAAAGTGAGCACAGCTCACACGCACTAACAAACAAACCTACCTTGCCCCTTATCTTACCCTTACAGTAGTACCTTACTCGAACGAAACTCTACACTCACTTTTACTAACAGCAAAGGGGTGAGCACGGTCACGCGTGGTCTGGTAAACTTGGCATCCTTGACCTTCTTGGGGTTCAAGAGTCGGGATTCGATACATCTGGTCCAACAGACCGCCTACGAATGAGCAATCTTCGTAGAAACCGGCCCTCGCGCTCTGGAGACGACTCGAGAAGATATGGGAATCAGACTCGGGGCCAACGACATCAGGACACGTACAGTCGGAGAAGCAGGTCAACCTCACCACGCCGCGGAAGAAGGTCGAGATCTCCTCGCAACACATATCACCAACAACCCTACCAACGTGATGACAAAAAACAGAACTACGAACCAAGTCGAGGACGGAGTCCCGCAAAAAGCCAACAACGCTCCTATTCAGGAAAAAGACAATCCCTATCCCCACGTAAAGACATACGACACCCTCCAGACAACAAATTAGACAACATGCTCGTAGAGACGAACAACGACCCAGACAAGATTCAACCTCGCAACCAAGCTCAAAACAAAGCAGTGAATTCAGCTCTCGCTACCCACAACGACAACATGACCAAACTCGCTCACGCTCTCAGTCAGCCTCCACTACTACTACTTCCCCAAAGAAGCCAGAGGACGTCGCTCCACTCAACCCTCCTGACCCCTATGGGAAAAGTATGAGACGCATACTCAAAGACATAGAACTAGAAAAGAAAAACCAGCAGCAACGAGCACGACAAGAACGACCACGCAACAAACATCGGCCCTCCCCACTGCACTACGACCGTATAGCCAGCCTAGACGTCTGCCACACTACTCTATTTATGAAGTTCACCAATGGACAAGCCCGCGATTGGAAACACGCACTACTCTCGAAAAGTCAAAAGATTGATCTGGGTGCTGACAGCAATCAAGAACAAAGAGTCGAAGAACAAATTCATGAATGGCTGAACTTTCCTGTATCACGAACAGTCCCTCGCCCCCCACTACTTATTCCCTTCTATGGAGGAGCACACCGTGCCTTCATCGAAACTCTTTGGGCTCAGATCCCTGACATCTCGCCCACCAATATCAAACGAACAGCCCTGAACAAAGCCATGATCGAAGCAGCTAAAGCCGGTCACGTACGTGTTCCGGAGGATACGGAACTGCAATGCATTTCATTTGACGGGATGATCCACTTGCTTACGAAGAACGGATATTGGTCTTGGAAATTAGTGGCACACCTATACAACCGTTTACATGCTGTCCAAATCTCTCCCGACCGTGAAGCAGGCACACAAGAGAATGCAGCTCTCTAGATCTCCGCCAATGAACTCAGACGACATTCGCACTTCTACAAGATTTCTAACCTCTGGTTTGATACCCTCAAGAAGTCTGTACTACAGCAGCAGCATCAGTGGAGAATGGGTGACTCACTCAATGACTGCCTCGCAAAAGCACTTCTCTCAATGCTAACCTACATTGAAATACACTACGAAGACGCTAACTGCATTGCAAAGGATTGCCGTCAGATACCGGTCAAGCCCACTATGCATCGCACACCACAACCGTCTACGACAACGGACCAACCGACAGCATCGTCAGCACTAACACGAGAACCTGCACCGACCATCGTAAGGCGTAAAGATCGAACTACCATTTCGAATGTGGCAAAGCCAACCAAGAAGAGCAAGAAGGAGACAAATGACGAGGCCACCGCAACACAACCCAACTCTGGAAACGCGCCCATTGCTTCAGACAACCGGAAATCAGAAAAGGCGAAGAACAACGAGTCTCTGGAACTTGACTCTCAGACAGGCAGCTCATCGAGGTTGACAACGAAACACAATCAATAGAACACAAATTTTGCAAACTACTGATTCTGCCTTAACTTACCCTACTTACAAAATTTTAACAAACATTTCCCCCTTGCCTTTGAACTATAGCTCGCGCTCTGGATCACCATCCCCGCCGCCATCGCAGATACCCGTCCTACCAACGAATGAAACTATAGCATCATCTAAAGAAGCATGGCATCTACAAGAAGAAGAAGATGAGGAAGACGATGACACAGCGGTCTCTTTTGCACGTTTTCGCAATCCCATGACTTACTTTTCCCACGAAAAACCTTGCCCCTCACTAAGATCTCAGCGTACTATACCTCTGGTGACTCTGCCGATGACGATGAACCTGATATTAGAGCAGATGATGCACAACTGTTCCTTGCTCTAGGCCATGACCCTCGACCCGAACATCTCCGCCTCTCACGCAAGCAAGCCAAATCCAAGCGAGGTCACTGCCCAATCCTATTAACTTCTCTAACTTACCAATACCTCGAACTATAGCCCGACGACAAGTCAATGCAGCTTCCTCGACCCCAAACACAACGAGCTCGGCATCCTCGTCGTCATTATCATCGTCATCATCGTTGACAACCCAGACCCCTACAAAAGTCACTCAAGCGGACCAACTACCTACACTCCAATTTGGAGATAACCAGCAAACACTGCTGACACGTATATCGAATATACCAGCAATCGAAGAACTTCTGAAACTCGCTCGAGGAGCAGCAACAATAGCAACAACGCAACAAGGTACTGCAGAAAACAATAATATCCTAGATATCAACACTAGCAACCCCACTCCCGAAGGACCCACTACAACGCCTGTCTCGTCTGTAGTGAGCAGTGCTATCCGTGACGCACCCCCTTGCCCCAACCCATCTCTGACAGCAACCGGCGACAGCAGCAACAGCAGCAGCAGCAGCAGCAGCAGCTCATCAACGCAATCACTGGAGCCTGTGAACAAGACGAACCAACCCAACAATCAAGCTCCATCCGAACATGCCGCGGGGGACTCCAGCAAGGATGAAATATCACCAACACCTGCACCTTCTATTGGCACACCGGACAAGTCTGCCCAACAAACAAAGGAAGCAACCGACCCGAAGCATCTAACCCCACAAGACACTGAAAAGAAAATGCAGGATGGCAAAGCTGAAGCAGCAGAACAGACAAGCAACAGCGACCCGGAACAAACAACTGAACAACCCAAGACAGCCCCTAAGGAGTCCACCCCTGCAAACCAGCCAGCCCAGCCCTCTCTGCCCTGTCTCCAACGAGTACACGCACATCCGGCCGAAAACGTACAAGAAAGGAGGAGAATGCAAAGAAGACGAACTAGGGATGTCTGGAGTGCTTTCGCCGGATTGAAGCGTCACTACACACTCTCCGTAGATTCAAAAATAGAATACGCTACCTATTAATACTAACAGAATGGACCCTTACTGACGCTCAGCGGCACTCCACAACTATATCCACTAACTTCGCCATCGCTAGAAGACTTCCGACTACTCAGCACACAGCTACTCAACGCAAAGTTAGCCCTCATCAAGTAAGGAGAATCCGTTGGTCTGCATGCACACCCCTTATGAAAACAACCTATTACATACTAATCGCAGCTCTTACCTTCAACAAAACTGACCCTGCCCTCCGCCGCTTCAAATCCATGCTCTACCTACTACAACGCCATAACAGAGCAGCTTTTCCGTTTAATATACCGGATCCTGGAAGGATGCAGACTATCTACGGCATCATCGCTCCGGGCACAGTACATAGCTACATAGGTGAGTCCTTCCAATGGGAAAAAAGAGAATGAAGTCAGAACTCAGAGGAATGCGAAACTTCAATACCTCGAACAAACACCAACCAGGGCAAACCCGTCTCCTATCCGTGGGCAACCGATTGGGAATGCACCGCTTCTTGTCCATACCCCTCCTCCTAATGGGACCCTCCCGCGTTCAGGAACAAAGATGGAACAAGATTTAGCCCGAACCAACCGACAACGTATGGAATCGAAATTCATCGCTTGGCTAAAGCCGACCCTCAACATGAAACGTAGAGCTTATCCCTCAGCAACATTCCAAACCAACGAAATCCAAAGACCCTTCTCTCGCCATCGACCTGTATTCCCACATGAAGTATGCGACTACGATCACCCAACCGTATGCTCTATGCAATGCAGAAGTCTTGCCAACGCTCAACGACATACCAACAATCTTACTTTTTGGGAAGCCACACCTAGTCAAGGACCCCCGCTCATACGCCACTCCATCTCTGCCATTTTTGACGACCTTGACACTAATGCTGTCTTTCAACTCCGAAAACATGGCCATGGACATGGTCTAAACGACTGGGACTACATCTTACGTTTCTATGGAACCACGAAAATCTACGAGTGATCTGATACATCAACAAGGCAACCATACGTATTACTACGCTCGACAGCAGCCCGATGCCATCTGATGAAACCTGAAGTCCACTGCTTACTACGCCTATCGAACTCGGAAGCAATTCTCGAATTAACCGAGGAACTGCACGTTGAACTTATAGCATACCACCCTTACCGTTGGATCAAACACTTACGCAGAGCAACCGCATACCAAGCATTACGCATACGGCAACAAACGAATAACATTGAAAACCACCGAACGAAACTCTATGCATGTAACGTATTGCCGCACCACTTCCAAAGAAAACACCCCCTGATCCTGTCCAGCAAAACCTACACCATGGAGACGAACGATAGGATGTGCGTAAACAGGAGAACTCTCCGCACCCTACAAGGACTTATTCTTCGATTCTTCCTCTCCGACAATAACCTGAGGAAAACCATTCTCTCCATATGCAAAGTCAGCTACAAGAAACCTGCCTCTATCGCCTCAAGCCTTATCAATGCCCCGAGACACCTTGCACACTTTAAACTCCAACCACATACGATGAAAAACTCGCCTGTACGTGTCGAAGCTGGAATAGAAGCATCTGGACATTACATGCCTCCTTTCGTCTAGATTCACAAAAAGGAACCTTGGGAAAGATAGGCAAACTCAGCGCATCCACGATACCCATCCCACACCCGGTTTTATCCTGAAGTCGCTTCTCAAGTCCACCATTACCTTTGTGAAGCGAATCCAAACTGCCTTACGCCTTCCTACTATTGACTTTGAACGTCTCCAAACCAATACCGATATCAAGCGTAACGCAGCGTCTTCAACGGAACTTGAATGCAAAACCTGGATAAACCTTCTCTTCGCAATTGCTGAAAAACTGCCGCACCGCAACAAATATCGACTTGGTCGCCTCATCGACAAATACAAAACTCTGAGCGAAACCTGCCCTAACCCGCCTCCGCACTCAGTCACGGAGAAAGACATCCAGCAAGCACGAATACGCCTCTCCCGAATGGTGGTCCAAGCCCTCGATAAAAACAACAATCAACTTTGGGTTGAATGCCCTGTCCTAACCTGGGAACGCATACAAAAGGAAGTAATCAAAGCACCCTCGTTCCTCTACGTTAATGCAGATCGGAAAGAACTACTACAAGCCTACCGGACAGACTTCGAGAAGCATAACCTCCAACGATTTGGCTCTCTTCGCACCCGCAAAGCCGCAATCCACTCAACTACTCTATTACTTAAAAACAAAGATCCCCCCAACAAAACTAGACTGATTTGCAATCAAGCCCAATCCCTATGGCGCTCGATCCTAAGGAGAGTGGGAAAAATTCTTAGCTTCCTTACCATTGAGCTCTCCCATCGCGTACGCACCTTCAATCTAAATAGACTTGATGAGATACGCTCTCACCTAAATCGCGCTTACCATACCTTCTCTAACGACGACAACCATAAAGACTCCAAACGTACGATAAAAGTTTTCCAGTTTGACGTGAAACAGATGTTCACGTGGCTAGCCCACTCCAGCACCATGCAATCCTTGCGTTTTGCCCTTGCCCATATCTCCTTCCAGCCACCAAAATCAAGAAACTGGAAACCGGTTGTATATATCTCCAAGACCCTCAAACAAAATGGTAAATACGACATTGGATGGAATCGCAGCTATGCTCGACAGGACTACATCGCCTTCACATTCAACGATATAATCAATATCGTATCACTGGACTTTACTCACTCCCACTTTACTCTTGGTGATGCTGTCTTCGTTCAAAAGGATGGATGCCCGATCGGCGGATATCTCTCCGCCCCCGTTGCACAAATGAAATGCATGTGCGATGAAGCAGTCTTGATCCGTAAGTTGCTCACACCATTATCAAAAAACGCATCTATGGTATACGTCAAATTGACGACCTCCTCTTACTTATGCTGGCAAACTGGGATGACGAACTGGAAAGGAAAGAAGCCCAGAAAATTCTTCAAGCAATACGCGACTCCGGTACCACAACGGAATCACCCTCGCAACCTCATGCCTATACAGGCGGCCTCGAACTAGAAGAAAACATATTTGAACCGGTGAACGATGCCTATGAAGTAGACTTTGCTGGAACAGCAATACAACTACAACGAAACCCATCCCTTGGATTCAACATCCGACTACTCTTCAAAAACTGGAAAGATATGATGTCTCTCAACTCTCAACCTATGCCGCGCCTCCCACCATACTCTCCCTATATCGATCGTACTATACTTCATGCAACTCTCGTGGGAATGCTTGCAAAATTTGCACGCCAAACTAACTCAGAAAACCTTCTCCTATCAGCTACGCTACAACTCATGGTGGAATCCCCTATCCATGCTCCATATGGAAAGCTGCACTTGATCGTGTCTACCGTCTCTGCCCCGAAGAATGGAGTGACCTCGCCATCGTGATCCGGACCTTTGCCAACCTCCCGGAGGATCTGCGCAGTACGCTGACATATGCGGAACAGTGGCAGTTCTTGAGAAAGACCTTCCCACAAGCT
>WBZZ01001488.1:50000-52500 GCA_019918135.1 Paulinella micropora
CGGTGTGTTTTGTGAGCTTTTCAGGATGAGCATATACGTGGTTTGATATGCTTGCTTGTCGAGACAAATTTACTTTTCAGGTAAGAATGTCCACTATATGACGTGCTTCTTGCTTGGTGAGAGTCAAGACACCTGTGGCGGGGATAGTATTGTTGTTGACGAAGATGAAGATGGCCTTCTCAGGAGCCAGATTTATTCGCTTGCGGATCACATACACGAACTGGCCCACAGTCAAGTCAGCGGGCACCAAGTACTGCACAGACGAAAAAGATACCATAGCTAACAAGAGCGACAGAGCTGAGGAAGTGGGAAGGCTGCGATGGTCGCAGTGACGATCTCCCCCCCCCCCCCCCCAAAAAAAAATACAGAACAGAACAACGAAACGAGGGGAGTTTCGAGTAAAACGCTGGCCGTTGATATTTGAAGTTACAAAGCCGTTGTATTCAAGGAGAATGGAAGCGATACCAACAATGAAGAGCACGAAATGTAAGACAAGCAATAGGAATTTCAAATTTGGAGACGCAACATACAACTTGGAACAAGGGCACAAGAGCCTTAACATAGCTACCTATGCTACCAGTTGGCACGGATTGGGGGAAACACAGGGAATGAACAGCATTTACAGCCCGCGAAATTTGAACACGGTAGAGAAAAAACAGTACCACAAGTTTTATGTTTTACCCTCATCCTGTGCGATAAAAGATAGTAACACCTTGCTATTTTGAACACACTTACCAAACCATACAGGAGGGAACTAAAGACTAAAGATTTGAATAGAAACGTGTTATGGGTGGACAAGATTTGCTGTGGGCGATTTCATGGACTGCTTCAAACTTATAAGCCGCATGCTTTATGTAGCTGTGTGTTCGATGTTTTTTGTGTGAAGGCATGTACAAGACAGAATTCCGCAGGACTTTAAACATCAAGGCTGCGACTGAGGACCTTCTTCTTGTCGATGTCGGGGATGCTGCTCTTTTCCGCCTTCTCAGCAATGACAGGGATGCGATCCGGGTACTTCTTGCGAATGCGCTCTGCCTCGTTCTTTCGTTTCTCTGTGTAAAAAGAAAAAGAAAGGGGTTGAGAATACACAGCAAATGGCGAAGTATGGTTTATGAAAGGAGGGAACCTTTGTGTACACAACAAACTTTCACTAATCAATTTGTCACGGAAAAAATAAACAAAAGAAAGTTCACGAAGGACAAAGCATACCGAAAGTGTGCTGCTCCTTGAACTTCTTCTTGGGCTCGGTCTTTGTGGCGGACATGGTGCGTGAGACTTGGCTTTACGAAGGAAAAGAGGAATTCAAACTCTAAACTCGTCTTTTGGGGTCGAAATTCAGTGGTGGGAATTGTCTGAATGGTCCAGATTTCAGTGGCCACTTCAATGTTTTGGACACCCTTCCGGCCTAATTTTAATTTTCAAACACAGTGGCTCCAGGTATGGTCACTGGTGGCCCCACATTCGTTTTGCACCACCTGACGCCACACTGGTCAGGTGTCGGCTCCGGTTTGGTCCCATATTTGGGTAAATATTTTTGGATTTGGTGGTATTCTTTTTTCCTGTTTCTGCGGTACCCATTTTTTTTCAAAAAAAAAAAAAAGTTCTCTGAAAGAGGTTGGTTTGTCATGTTTGTTTCCTGTTCGACCTGATCTTGAGGCACAGTATTTTGAGCTAGAAAGACAGCCAAGGTACTCTATAACTCTTTTTGTAATGACTGAAAACGGTTTCCTGGCTTGGCTGTGCTTTTCCAAGGCTGTGTCACCTGGTTGGTCTCTTGTTTCCACCACCGTTTCTTTTCGCGATTGCTTTGTCTGCGTGCACTCATCCCATGCATTTACCCACATCTAAGCCAACATGCAATCCATAGCAGTTATGTTGCAACACAACCCTAAACCTTTGTACAGCTCACATCCTTTCTGTTGCTGAGTTCTGCACCTGTTGGTTAGATATGACAAGCTCGCGTCATTCCTTATGCAAACACACAATACAAGTACTTACACAAACGTGTGGTATTTATGGGATATGTTCCAGGAAAGGTGTTTTGTCATGTTTCTTGCGTCGGTTAGAGCTCCTCGACACAGAAACAAGCCCGACAATGCACCCAAGATAGCCAGTCAGCATATACTGTGGGCCAGTATGACACGCGACTCTACATGGTAAAGAGAGTCTTTACCATGTATTGTAACACTGTTACAAACCTCATGTTTTAGTCATGTTATCCGGTTATTTTCACCTCCATCGGTAGTTAGCTTGATGGGGCTATCCCAAGCCTTCCTGCCTATAGTTGCTGGTGGTTTTCTAGACTTTCAGACGCTTTGTTGACTGTTTTTGTCACAGAAGTGCGCTACACCCAAACTCAATATATGTTCCTTCATCAAACAGATAGACAAACTTATACACGATAATTCAGTCCAGGGAGCGGCTCTAGCAAGAGCGTCATTTTTGGTCATTTAGCTTCTCATAGTTTGTATTATTTTCATCACCTGTGTTTCTCTCTTAG
>WBZZ01001489.1:0-22500 GCA_019918135.1 Paulinella micropora
TTTCACAGCCAACAGAACGACGATACACCTTCGCTTGGACAGATGCACATCATTGCTTTCGTCACCCTACCACCGATGAGCTGGCCTACTGGAGCATCGTGAAGGACTTCCGACTACTCCGGAGAACTGGGCACTAACCAAACCAGACTGCGTCGACTGCAAGACTATACGCGAAACCAGACGCGGCAGCATTAGATGGGATTGCACCTACTGCGGCAACCAAGAAGGGAAACTGAAGCGTTGCAGCGGATGTCAACTCGTCTACTACTGCAACACTGATCATCAGAGGACCGATTGGCCGGCACACAAAGAGTTCTGCAACATGGCCAAGCGGCATCCACTCATCAACCGACTTCGAGAAAGGGGAACGAGATACGATCTACTCGGCATACCAACGGACCAGCCCGAGCTAGGCGACCTCGCATTTCAACATCTGTTACGTTACCGTGAAGGTGGACCACACGCACCACTGTTCATAGACACACCCACAATGTTAGATATGGCGATGAGCCTAGATGAATTTACGACGAGGGGGAGACGTGTGGACCCCAGGACGGCCACAATGGCACAATCACACGCCCACCTTAACTTCACGGAAAACGAAGAAGACTACGAGGTGACCTCTTCGACACCGAATGCGAACTTAGCTGCGCTCGCCGCTACCACGCCGGACATACCCAACTTCGACGAAGCGTATACAATCAACGAGACGGACCCACCATGGACTATGCTCCCACCACCTCCAAGCGGAACAGATGAGACCGGACAAGAACAGCACGAACCCTACGGTGTAGGTGCAGCAGGCGAAAGATGGCGAGAACAACTGGAGAAGCAACTGAAACGCATACTCAACATACCCGACACGCCGTCCGATGTGAAGCGTTCACCGCCTCCAGCACCATACACACCTGAAATAGAACCACTGTTCAACGACAACGTGAGACCACCGCTCAACTATTACCCACCTGCCGGACGTGTGGAAGCTGAAGAACTAAGCGAACGCCTACGACGTCATGACTACTCACACACATTCGAATTCGTGTTAATGGCAGACGTATTTGACGAATTAGAAGCAATAAGGGACCCGAAAGAAGATACCACAGACGTAGCAACCATCCCTGACGAAGATGCAACTGACGACATCGACGACCCGGAGCTCGACGACCCTGAACATGAGAACTATTTCTACCCACCCGCCCTGGACTTCGCCAACGTACGCGAGTGGCAATACTACGTCAACAGGCATCCAGAGCTGGAATATTTGGAGTTCAAGAACATGGACGAATACAACAGATGGATGCAGGAGACAATGGACTTAGAACGGGCAGAGCTCAAGCGCCCTATGGTCAACTATGTGCCAATGGCCGACGGCAATCCCCCTGACGTGGTCGACAGCGCATGCAACCCATGGCTATTCCATGAGAAGGCGCCTATCGACCCCAAGTCTATCCGCGAAGAGAAACCGGCTTTCCTCAATAACATATCTGGTAAGCCGCTTCCGGTGAGGACGCGGGCTACTGCCACTCCGACGTGGCTCAATGGTTATGGTCAATCGGTTAAACAGTCATTTCCCAACTCACTCATATCACCGTCATTACCATTCAACCTTGTTCCCACCCCACGCCTTGACCATGACATGCACAAAACACTCATCCATCAAAATGGTCAAGTATTCATCTATGACAAGCCCATAACACTTGACAAGAAGAACATACTAGCAAGGGGGAGGCTCAATTCACACTTGCTATACGAGTTAGATAAGCCAGGAATGACACCACTTGACCCTCATCAAAGATATATACCATACAGGTACAAGCAGAGAGAACAACTGTCACTGGCTGCAACCATCGACAATCTACCAGACCTTGCATTATGGTCAGTGAATCCTCTCCCATCACATGCACCGTACGATCCAATGATCCTACACAGAGCTCTGATGCATGCAAACCCACTCATAATGAACGAGTTTGCAAAGAGCGTAGGCAGACGCATCGCTGGCAAAGATTGGATGCGTCTGGTACGTGCATGTCATGGATGCAATAGGGGCAAACCTAACAACCCCCCTATGTACAGAGGTAACTATCTAGACCTAGAATATAAGCAAGGTGAAGCACTCAACATAGATTTCAGCGGCCCATTCCCCGTAATGTCAAGATACGGTAACTACTACAGAGGGGGAGTGACATGTTCTCGCTCTAAGTTTGCTTGTGACCTCTACACACCTACCCGCGAAGCTAAGCTTTACATGCCACATTTAACACGCATATTTGCTTTCTTTGAACGACAGTCAGGCAACAAACTAAAGCAGATAAGAGCAGATGGCGAGTTTGTCTCTAAAGTACTAAAAGACTATACAGACAAACACGGCATCATCCTCAAAACCACCACACGTAACGAGCCTAACATGAACCCCTTTGCTGAAAGAACGAATAGGACAGACGACACACGCGCACTAGCAGCACAGTTAGATGCAGGCCTGCCTAACACATTTTGGGAGGACACACATAAAGCGACACTAGCCATACGAATGGTCACGCCCCTTTGCAGAGGTAAGGACAAAGGCAAATCCCCTTGGGAATTGCTTATGGGCCGAAAACCTGTGCAATCGTTCGTGCAACCTTTCGGATGCCTCGCCTGGGTGAAAATGGAAACGACGAAAGCACAGCCTGTCGCCGTGCCAGGTACTCTCATTGGCTACAACATATTTCGTCGAGTCTATAAAATCCTCATTCACGACACCAAACAGACAGCCACAGTAGAAAAACGTAATGTTCGTTTCGATACAATGACTCGTGGCTACACATGCAAAATACCTGCACGACCTTGGCAACCACTACTAGTGTCGCACAACATAACATCCTCCACCTCGCCTCCTACCACTAGCATACCATCTACCCAGTCAGTCCAGTGGAAAGACGAGGACCAACTGCCACAATTTCAGGACTCCAACACACCCAGTGGCTGGTGGCCAACAAACCAACTGCCACATTCCTCACAAAACACATTCGACACACTGGACGATGACACGACAACCCCACACACCACCAAGGCCACTTCAAGTCTTTACGTGCAACCAAGCCCATATTTTGGCTCACTCCATCCCCCACCAAATGCATTTGCTCCCACTCCAGCAACAACGGTTGCACAAGAGAAAAAGACGAACACAGCACCTCGGCAAACGACACAACACAACAGAGCAACATCAAACCCAGCCCAACACTCCTCATCTGCACCACAATTCCCTCTACCAGATAGATGGAGTAGTAACAAGGGCATACCACAAACATGGGATGGTGCTGCAATAACTTCAACAAACATAGTTGCTGGGCCCAGGCTTAGGAAACAAACACCAGCAAACCACCCCACTCATACCGCACACATTATTGTTGCTCATGAGTTTGAGGAGGAGGAAGAGGAGGCCTTAGGACAGGACAGCTATTGTTTGTTCACAAGAGTGTTACATATCCCACAGAAACCATAAAGTCACACCCTCAGGTACATGCTGCTCAACTAGCCGAGTTACCAGGTTTGTTCGAATGCAAAGCACTGCAATGGGTACCTCGAGCCGCAGCAATAACAGCGAATGTACCTCCTGTCCATACAACATTTGTTGATGCCATAAAGACAGATGAGTCTACAGGTCAGGAGAAATACAAATCGCGACTAGTAGCTTTAGGAAATAGGATGAAAGAATACATTCATTACAATCCATATGAATGCTCTTCCCCCACCGCCCAACCAATGTTTCTTTTGCTACTAGTATCTTATGCTGCATTCAATGACCTCATGATCTCTCACCTCGACTTTTCACAAGCCTATTCCCATGCAGATATGAAGGACATTGCCTTCGCCTTTCCGCCTAAGGGGTACGAAAACAAAAGCGACCCTTCAATGATTCTATTGTTGAAGAAAGCACTGTACGGAACCCCCCAGGCAGGGCGAAGGTGGTTTGACCATGTGTCTACTAATGTGAGAAGTATAGGATATAAACAGTCAACATTAGACCCATGCATTTTCTTCCTACCTTCAGTCACAGGCAGACAGAAACTACCCCCCTATCTACTCCTTCGCACTGATGACTTGCTCGTGTTTCATAATACCAAAGACGAGCACAATGCCCTGTTCACCAAACTGAAACATTCATTTAGAGTGAAGGACCTAGGACAAGTCAAAACATTTTGTGGCTTGCAGTTTGTTAGGACTTCAGAGGGCATAGTCATACATCAGCATGAATACATTAAGGGCATGCTTAGGGATTTCAACTTCCAAGAAGCCAAGCCAGTCGCTACCCCTACAGCGACGACTGACCCTCCCCCAGCCAGCAAAGAAGCTATGCTTCGGCGTTTCTCGCTCCCTCGCTTGCTTGGCGCCCTTCTCTGGCCTGCGACTCAGACTCAACCGGCCATCACCTACGCGGTCAACCACGCGGCGGTACTCGCATCAAAGAAGCCTGACGTGGCGTACTCAGCAATAGCTCGCATCCTCAGATTTCTGCGAACACCTAGAGGGATTTTCTTCCCATTTCGGACCCGCAGCTTCGAGCTTATATCGTATTCCGATGCCAACTTGGGCGCATGTGAGTACACGCGACGATCAAGAACCGGCCAACTGCACATGACGACTGGGCCCATCGCATGGAGTTCGAAGCGCCAACCCACAGTCGCACTATCGACTCAGGATGCTGAAACGATCGCCAACTCAACGACATGCCGAACAGCAATCGCGATATTGCATATGTGCAAGGACGTTGGAATTCCGTTGCCGACGCCATCAACTATCAATAACGACAACCGGGGGGCGGTCCTGAACGCAACGAACGGCATGGCCACTGATCGCACACGCCACTTAGCACTCAAACACCATTACGTGGTAGAACGAGTACGGGCTGGCGAAGTGATCGTACGACACGTTTCGACGAAGGACAATCTGGCGGACATGCTGACGAAGTCACTACCGACGCCACGTTTCTTGGAACTAGTCGCACAGTTTACGGTGTTGCTCAAGGACGCTTTACCGCAGTTTGAGGTTTAATGCCTCTAGCTTTTACAGACACTTAGGATGAATTTATTCAACAGAATTGCTACACCGCTGCAAGGACCTGCATCCTTTGATGCTTACGAATTATTTTTTTTCATTTTCAGTGTTAATGCAACATTAACATGTATCATGCTTCATCATCATGAATCGCTGGTTTACATATAGTTTCATATGGCCAATCATGTTAGTAACTTAAAGATAATATACATATACATATATGTTATGCCGAGGGGGAGAGTAAGCAATAATATTTACTAAATATATTGTTACCTTTTATGGTCAATTTCACGACATAACATTTATATTTGACAGGATCGTATTCATTACCATTTTCATATTTCGTATCATAATTATTATTCGTTACGTTGATATTACCGTTATTCACAATTAGTTGCCAGTTAGTATAGATTGGCCCATACTGAATCATCACTTGAATTTCTGACCACAAGATCAGTATATAAATTTGTGGTATTTATTTCACTATAAATTTATGGTAAATTAGATTGAGTTTCAGTCATTGGTTTCTAACCATTGATTAAATTCATTATTGTTCCTTCAACCTTTGATCAAAGTGCCTCAGCGCAAACGATTATTCAAGTATCCGGAGACTAATGTCTACTAGTGTACTTACTTCGTCGTCCGAGATATTCTCAAACGTAGGTAGGTACTGCACGACACGCTGTTGTACATTCAGCTCTTGTCGCACCGCGGAAATGATGTTACAGATTTCACGGTGAGGAAGCCGCTGCGGCGGAACGACGAATAGTTTGCTTGGGAGCCTGAGCATGAGTTTGTCCTGGCTGCGAACCCAATCGTGCATGCGAAGCCAATCCTTGGTACACAACCAAACGACACCGTCGTCGTCTTTGTCTTTGATGTCAAACCTAAACCCGTGAATGTTTCTGGATCCTGCAAAAATCTTCGGGTTGAAACGTTTCACAGCCCTGGTGGAATCGTAATCATAGAACCGTTTGAAGTTCACGATCCAACATCGTTTCAACACGCAACTGTAAATACAGTCGTCGGGGAGTGCTTTTTCACAAGCCTTGGCTAGTTCGTGGTAGGTATGGACTGGACAGCGACGAAGAAATCGAGAAATTAAAGAAAACTTCTGGTCCACATCCGCGTGGGTGTGTCCGACAGGAAGAAAACTGACCTCAACAGTTTTGAAAAGACCGCACTGCACCAAGGAAGCAGCCCAAGCAAGCAGAGAAGGGGTCTTGTTGTCTGCGTTTGTATTGTCCATCTGGAGAATGAGATTGGGCGGCAGTCTCCTGGTGGAATCCGCAAGGAAACAAAAAGAATCCATTAAGACTGTCATGGTGGTATCCGCAGTGTGCGGGATGTCAGCTGGGGCGACGTAGCAGAGAGTGCCTTTACCATGAACAACCACAGCAATCACTCTCGCCGCTGTACTCGCGTTCCCGTGGTTCTCGTTGCGCTCACGCTTCCCTTCTGCGTAAGGAACCGCGGTCTTGGCCTGGTCAATGCCGTCGATGTTCAAGCTAGCGTAGCGTGTTGGGTCTGCCAACGCTAAGCTCTTGTGGTGAGCATAAACTCGTCTTTCCTCACGCACTTCCTGGAAATGAGCCGATCTTTCCTGACGGATTTTTAGCAATTGAGCAAGAGTCTCCTCTTCGGTCAGCTTCTTGTAGCTGTGATCACATTGCTTGCATTTATTGACAGGGGGATTCTTCAAGACATGTAGCTGCTTGAACCTTGAGTGTCTGACTTTGGTTCCGTTCCAGATTTTGTAGAAAAGGTCCCTACTTTTCTGCCAATCCAGGTCCGGGTGTTCAATGGCCGCTTCTTCGATTGCCGTCTTCCAGTATGCATGCTTGGTGTCGTATGGCAAGTAAACCTTCTCGGATGCTGGATCTTTCTCCCCAGATCATGCTGTGCAGAACAAAAGCAACAACAGACTGTCGATTGTTACATTTACATGCAGAACTGCTACTGTGACACTTTGGTACTGTCAGGCAATGCGGTTTGGGTTAAAAGTTTTCAATGATATTAGTTCAATATCATGGAAAAGATTATCAACATCAAACAGAAAGTAAAAAAAAATACTGCGTAATGCTTAGAGAGGTTGCTCTGTCACTAAACAAAATTGTTCTTGAGAAAGGAATACGTTCCAAGTGAGCTGACGTATGTACCATGAGATCGTCCAGGAACTTGGAAAAGAACATGGTCTTTCGACCATCCTTTTGCGTGCCAATGTCGCTTCGGTAAAGTCTCCTTGCGTTGGGGGTTCTCAAGCTGAGGTTATTGTATACGTTCCAGCGGTACTCGCTCAATCCGTACACACGTCGTGCGCAAAGGTGGCAGAAAGGAAATTGCGCAATGAGAGCAGTTTCAAGCTGTTTTCTGTTGCTTTTCTTGTTACGATTGGACCGCATCAAGTCAAGAATGATTTCGCTCTGAGAAACGCGTGGCAAGGAAAGAAAACGAAGACGCTTCAAAGTAAGACGATTGATGAGCGCTGGATCCTGATCTTCTTCACTGAGGCAGCAATCTTTGATCGCACCAAGGTCTTCTTCCCATGCAGATGGTTGCGCTTCACAAGGAACAGACCTGGGGACACAAAAAATCGATACGAAACTTGGATGCACAAGATATGAAGAATGAACATGAAAGCATTCTCTCAAACTTTTATCGATTTAGTTTCAAAGTCAAAGGCGGTACGATGAGAGACAACAACAGAAGGTACCAAGTCATCATTAACGAGTATTTTTTCGAAATGATTCTGTTGGCTGACCTGCTAAAACCCTTGAGGTTCTTCACGTCTTGGGCGGCCGCGCCAGGAAAAGATTCCGAAGGTAAACTCTCGTCGTCCTGTACTATGTTTTTATGTTCCGATCTTGCTTGCGGCGGATGATCGACGTGATTCACTTCCTCTGATTAAGAACTTTCCAACTTTTCAGGACCGAAGATCATACCGAACAAATCTCTATATTCCATAATCGTTTGCTCATCGACTGTTTCCATGTGGGAACATGAATGATCATGCATGTGCTTTCCAACTTCATCTGCAGACAAGGATTTCCCCACACTGCCGGTGGACCATTCTGAATCTGTCATTGCGGACACCTGAGATGCTCTGCGAGAAGATGTGGAGTCCGTGTTGAGATTACGCCAAGCAGAAGGGTGATTTCTCACACTTCTTGCGACAGGAGTGGAAGGAACCGAGCTTGAACGAACAATGTTAGTAGAAGGACTTAACAGCGTCCTGGAATGTCTTGGGCTTGGAAAAGTGCTCATTTCTGAAGATCTGGCGGTAGCAAACAGAACGTGGGAAAAAAATACCTGAGTATTTTTTCCATTCACTTCTGTTGCAAAGAACTTGGGACACCCAGAAAAAATTGAATTATGATGCACTTTTGCAAACCCAAGTTCATTTCAAATTTGATTTTTTGAATTTTGGTTTTGCCGAAAATTCACGCATTGGTATTTCAAAATGGCAAACCAATGACCGGGCCAAATTTTTTTGATTTTTTAAAAAAAATTTAGACTGGCCAAATATTGAATTCCAAGTTACCTAACCGTACTGCCACTTTTTTTATCGATAGGCCGCAAAAAAGAAATTGTCATGTTCAGCAGAGCGCGTGCCAGGTCGCGTGCCTGGCACGTGCCGTCCACCTTGACCACCTCACAATTCGAACTTTCACCAAGGCAAGAAGTGCGAAGAGACCCAATGCCTCGTCAGAAAAAGAATAATGATGGCTACAAAGCAGGTCGAGGTGGTTTGAAAACCCGTGGCGGGCGCCAACAGAGAGGCGCAAAAGAGGCGAAATCAGCCGAAGCAAAGGTACTCTGTCGTGTCAAACACCCAACAGAACTCATGAGAAAAAATACCAGGTATTACTCAAAACTCACTTCTGTTTGGATGCTCTCCCAACAGGTTGCATTTGAAACTGCTTCTATGACCATCGGCCTTATAGAGTCAAGCGACTCTTCGTCAAGCATTCCCAAAATGTCCCTCATTTTCATCCCCGAGGACAATCCTTCGACCCACTACGTCTACTCACTCGACGAATGCCATAATTTCGACGGCGCAGTGGATACTCAGTCTGTACAGATCAAGCTTGCGGACGGCAAAAAGTACATATTTCTTTTTTATGTCCTTGACAATGTTGTTTTTGTCAAGTGTTTTTGTTTGCTCACATACAAACTGTTTGTCAAGATGTTCAACAGACGCCTTCATCTTGATGCTGAATTTTATGTTTTGCCATGTTCTGGATGTTAGTTTTGACGTTCCCCTGAGAAATTTCAAAACTCCAGAAGGGGGATGGCAAACTCTGAAATCTTTCACTGTTCCCACCAGATGGTTACAGGTAACTTTTTGTGGTTCTGTTGCCACGTCCTGTCTGCGTGTTGACTAAGGAAAAACGGACAGAATCAGAATTTATAGGACGAAAAAAAAAAAAAAACAAGCTTAGAAAAGATTTTCACCCAACAGAGTGCTGATTTCAAGAATACTGAGTATTTTTTCCACAAAGTTCTGTTGGCATACGTCATCATAATCCCATTTTCCTCTTGATCTCGTAATGTCAACGTATGTTCTGTCTATACTGAGTGCTTTTGATTTTTCTATTCTTGCAGATTTTCGCAGTCATCACGGCGTGCTGGCAAATGAAGATGGAGGAACTGACAGCTAATGGCATGAAAGCCGGGATGGTGTTGGGTTTCTTTGTGGGAATGCTGATAGCTTTAAAGACTTACGGCGGTTTTCAGACGAGCCCTGACCATGTTGAAAGTCTGAAGTTCTGGTAATTAGCCTTTTTTTCTTGATTTTCGTTTCTGATGGCTGTGCATGTCAACAGAATCATTAAAAAAAATACCGGGTAATGATTGCCAAGCTTTTTCTGTTGGCTGTGCATGTTACCACAGGGGTTCTGAGAGCAATTTTACCAAAATAGTGGAAAAAGCCGGGCAGATGGGCTTATACAACGCGAGGGAAACTCGCACTGAAGCCCTAGCACGAGCAAAAACTTCTGATAGCGCCAGCATTTTCAGTTCTGAGGCCGAAGTTACTGCAACTGGCGAAGTTGCAAAACGTACTAAAAAGGGGAAGAAAAAACGCAAAAAGACGGGCGAAGGGGACAGCGAAAAAGACGATGATTCAGAGTACCAGCCTGGCGACGATGAATAAACCCCTGGAGCATCGGCAAAGAAAAAGAAGAAGAGCAAGCAGGACAAACCACCGGTGCCTTCTCGACGCAAGCCAAAGAAGCAGAAGACGAAGCAGAATGTGGACACACCAGAAGAAGATGGCGACGTGAGTGTGATAGTAATAAAAACCCCAGTCACAAAAAGGATGAAAAAAAAGAAAAAAAGCAAAAGGAAAAGGCAAAGTAAAGCCGGCTGACACTGAAAGTGCAGAAGAGGAGGAGGTTGAAGAGTTTGAAGAACAACAAGCAGAAGGTGCTGACGAGGAACAACCAGAGGAGAAAGAAGCAGAAGGTGCTCAAGGGGAGGAACCAGCAGCAGAAGAAGAAGATGAGGAAGACGAAGAAGAAGAGGAATTGCCTAAGAAAAAAAAGAAGAAAACAATAAACCAGCACCTAGTGGAAAAGAAGGGAAGGAAACAAAAATCCCAAAGAAAACCCTAGTGGAAAAGAAACCCAAGAAGTCCCAGACGCAGACTGCTCGGGAAGCAGCATCGGATGCGGCGCTGTCTCGACAGCAGGAACAGGAGGAATTTCTTCTTCAGTGTCAAGATTTAGTTCTTGGTGCGAACAGGGACCAAAAGAGGTTCATGGTCACTGAGGACGAGAGGTTTCTGCTGACCTTGAAACAGCATCACATTGTGCGCAAGTTCGATCTTCCTGTCGAAAGAATGTTCAGGGCTCCAGAGTTTCTTCAGCAGCGCCTAAAAGACGAGGATTATGTGGACCAGATCGTGGAATTGCTCAGCCGCAATCGCTTCAGTCATGTGCCTGACATCTACGTCGTGGCAGTGAAAATGATGCAACAAGGCAAACGTAAGGCGGAAGATTCCTATCCTCTCGATGATGAACTTTTCAGTCACCAGAAGAACTGGACCCAGTTTGCCAGCAAGGTGCAGTTTTTGGCTGAGGCAAAGGGCCTATATGAAGATGGAGAAGTAAGAGAAGACGACCCTCTGGAATGGCCGAATCCTGAAATTTTAACTAAGTGTCCGAATTCGAAGCATGAGGACATCTACTACTTGGTGATTGGAGGCAACCACGGTGTTGCGGCTATCAAGAAGCACTTGGTCGCGAATCCAGATGGAAAGCACGCCAACTTGTTGTTTCGCACATCCAAAGTCTACGTCAACGTCGATCAACACCAGATCCGCATGATGGGTCTTCAGAGCAATCTGGCCGCTGCAACGCACAAAAAACCGCAGTACTGGGAACAGGTACTTTGAACAGACCATTGGTTTTCATCATTACCTAGTTTTTTCCAAAATATTCTGTTTCCTTTTTCCTTTTTTTTTTGAAAGATTGAACAGAAATGATTTTAAAAAATACTTGGCATTGATTAGAAAGTGATGTCTGTTTGCTTGTGATTTGTAGATCCACCAAATTCGCACGAATCTGATGCAGTACATCCCACACAAACGCAAGGGCAAACAGTTGGATGACACAGTAGTCTTCTTCTTCTGAACTGTCGTCTTCTTCTGAGTTCTCTCCTTCCGCTTCTTCCCTTTCTTGTCCATCACCCTTTTCACCTCTTATAAGAGTCACCCCTTTATCCTTTTTCTTACGAAACTTACTACCTTTGCTTTGGGTTTCCCTTTTGGGAGGGGCGGTGTTATGGGACTTATGGTTTCGACGGGAGCTGTTAGAACTATATTTCTTAGCGAGCTTAGGGCAAAAGCGTTTAGTGTGTCCAGTCTCATTGCAGTTATAACAAACTGCAGTCAACCACCACTCCTTTCCTTCTGTCGCTGCCCCATCATGCTTGCTCCCATGTCCACCTTTCTGTCTATGCTTGCTCTTCCCACTCTTCCTACCCTCTCCTTCTCCCTCGTCTGCTAGCTATAGCAATAAAGCTGCTCCGTTTCCTTCTGCTCTCTCACTCTGCTTTCCCCTCTCACACTTCTTCTTCTTGTTGGTTGCCTCCCAAAGCACGTAGACCTCTCTCGCTGCCTCAACTATATCGTTGTGCTTGGGTCGCACGGCTGGTGCCATACGATAATGACCAGCAAAGTATTTCTCACCATAGGCAGGGTACTTAGCTTTTCGAGCAACCTGTTTATTGATTCGTCCTCTTCAAACTTCTCACCTCCAAGCTTCTCTAGCCACTCTTTCTTTAGTAGGTACCTGGTTAGCCAGGTCTACGTCTTCGTTCTTCCTAGGCGCTCTCTCTCTGAACTTCTTTTCTTCCAGATATCTCGCTGCTCCGGAAATTTGTCCGTATTTTGTTTTGACAATGCCGACTTTATCGAACGGATCTTGAGCATTACGGCTTCTGAGATATGCGACGACTTTGTAGTTAGAGAATGCAGTAGTTATTAGTAGCTGACATAGTTTACATCGCTGCAAATATTTCTGCTCCCTTTTGTATGCTCTCTTAGTCACACTGTGTAAGCTTTTCGCTGCTCTCGTTTGTGATCGTCTCGCTCGTCTCTTAGCTTTTCCCTCCCAAGCTGCCTTCTGCTCAATACTCCATTTCGCCCACTTTTTCGGCTCTCTAGTGTTTTCTTCTTTGTCTTGTCGTCTTGTGCGTGATGATGGTTGTAAGGTTCCGTCTGCTTTGTCTTCTTCCTCACTTTCGTCACTCACATCTGGCGAATCTTCTTCAATCGGTACTCTTGGTTCTTCTGCCTCCTCTGCTGCTCTCATACGGTCTAAATCCCATCCGTATATTTTTTTTGCAGCAACCTCATCGAGAAATGCATCTTTCACCATATCCCCGAGAATTGTACTAATGCAGTCAGCATATTCTTCTAGCTGATAGTAAAATCATTGAAAATGTTCAGTGATACCGTCATAGACGGGTGCATGAGATAAAAACTGTTTCCAGTTTGTGTATTGCTGTGATGAACCAGTTTCCTAACGGCTCATAACCGATGATTAGGTATAAACCGGTCACTCACGGACCTTACCCTACCTTTTACTTGCGGTTTGCTGGGAGACCTCATTCAAAGCCAGGTTGCTCACAGCCACTTAATCCGAAGGCATTAACGCAGAACTGAACTGCAAGAGAGCTAACTAGTCTAAGTGTGTGACTAACAGTAACTGAAACTCAATGTTATGGTCCGGTGCACAATGGTAAAAATTTAACGTGCATAATTGACTTGAATTAACCGTAACTCCTAATTATGACTTAGTAAAATATTACTGCGCACTGAAGTTATACTGTCCAACGGTACGTACGTACGTACGTATGTATGTATGTATGTATGTATGTATTACTAGTATTATTATTTACTCCACTACCGCTGTGACCCAGTATCGGCCTCAGCAACTACTACCACTAGTACGACCTGCGACCCGAGCCGGTGCCCACCAAGGCGGCAGCGCGAGTAGCAGCCCGACAAGCGAGAGCAGCACCTGCACTAGTATCCCTGCGACCCTCAGCGACCACTGCTCTGTTACCCAAGCTCGGGGGCGGCGCCACCGGTGACAGCGACAACCAAGGCAACACGCGCCGGACGGTGACCCAACTAGCAGCATCAGCGCCAGCAGCAGCGACGGCAGCTGCAGTGCCGACGGCGGCAGTGCCGCGACGGCCGCAGCGCGAGTAGCAGCCGGACAAGCGAAAGCAACGCAGGCAGGACCACTACTACCACTACTACCACTGCCAGCAGCCGGACAAGCCTGCCGAGAGCAGCGCCAGCACTACCGCTGTGATCCCGGGCCCACTGACCGTATCGGCCTCAGCAACTCCTAGCAGTAGTATCGTGACTACCACTGCGACCCGAGCCGATGCAGACGAAGGCGGCAGCGCGATTAGCAGCACGACAAGCGAGAGCAGTGCCAGCACTGCCACTGCGACACTAGTAGTTTCGGCCTCACGGTCCGAGCCATTTTCCTAGTTACGAGGCCCTCACCAAAAATTTCCGGCCATACCCCGTGAACTGATAGTACAATATGTTCAAGTTTTATTAGCGACTCCAATGTTATCGTGAATAGGCTCCGGCCCATGACTCATATGATATTTATAATAATAATATAACAACTATCTAACGACATGAAGACTGAGGAATACCTCAGAACGTAAAGGGACTCCGTAATCTCCAACTTGGCCAAGGATAACCGACAGACCGGAACATATAGTAATTTCATTATATACCGGGTGGGCCGGCATACACTGGCAGTGCTTATTACCAGCCACTATGTGACTATTACTACAGTAGTAAGCTTATTATATTAATAAATGTCGATTAGTGAGTTGAGTCAAAAAAAAAAGTTGAAGAAAAATTGAGAGAAACTGGATGATGATAACATCATACGCGACAGAAGAAAAATTAATTCAAGTTAAGCCATGGATAAAGACGCTACAATTGCATTGCCATGTGAAGTATCTTTTAACTTTCCTTCTCACACTTCATCTTCCCTCTCAATCCTACGAGAGGCAAGTTTCTATTAAAGGAGTGATTGCGTAGAAAACGACGGTATGGCTCGGCACGGTCATGACGAATTGATGTGTTGTCATTAAAGTCTATCTTCGGTACGGTAGTTGGTACATTACCTACTTTAAAAAGGGGGAGAATGAAAAGGGGAGAACGAAAGGTATCGTAGGAGAGAAGGGAAAGAAACGAGGGAGAGACACACGGAAGAGCCGCCAAGGGAAACGAAAAGAAGAACAGTATGATATGCAATTATATATGAAGACATGTACAGAAATGAGGCGGAAACCAATGTACAACGGCTTCGCAACGTTGACAGTAGCAACCGATAACCGGCGGGCACGTGACCGTCGGCCGCACGGCCGCCGACCCAGTCACGGAGTGGCAGCGCGGCCACTCGATGGGTCGGAAACACTGATAAACTTTACCAAATTTGATCATTTCATTCAGACTGTCTGAGTTGATTGACTGTAACATGGACACACTAGAATCAGGTTCATCTGATGTCACCTGTCTCCCTTGTTATGGCGTTTCCGACGAGCACGGTCTCTTCTTTCAAGGAGCCCGCCATTCTTGGCGGCATTGTCTGTGCCATTCTCTGTCTCATCCTCACGCTGCGGCTTAGCTTTTGCCACGTCCTTGTCTTTGCTTTGTTCAGTCTGTTCGGCTGGGAATTCGGGCTTGCTGTCCCAGAATCCGCCGTCAGAGCGGAAGACCACGTGGTCATCTGGGCTGCCGCCGCCCACGAACAAGTCAGCCAAGTACTCCTCGTCCAGATTCTCCACGCCCCTGCTGAAGAACGGCAGAGTGGGCGCGGTGCGGTTGGCTGCGCCCACAGTCTGTGTCCTCCTGGCCACCGTCTGCAGCAAGGCCATCAGCTCGGAACACGAGTCCAGCGCGCCCCACGACAAGTGCTTCGCTGTGTAACGCGACGCCGCCTCCGCCTAGGTATGTATGTATGTATGTATGTATGTATGCATACGTAAGTATGTACGTAATATGTACGTATGTATGTATGTACAATCATACACACAGTGGGAAATTAGGACAGCACTCTAGAGGACAACCAGCAGTACTACAGGAGCGACCAGTACATGCAAGCAAGAGATCGTTTGTTTGTTGGTGACCTGTTTGTACCACGCATCGTGGTCGCCAAGCAGGTCGATGATGTGGTCTGCGAACTTCTGAGGGTCAGACGCCGTCCTAGCAACCTGACAAGACAGAAGAAAGAAGGAAGAAGAATGTCTTGAACCAGAACATGAAGCGGTCAGGACCTAACAAACACAAGGACAAACGCAGGACCCCCCCCCCCCCCCAAAAAAAAGGAAAAGACAAGATCCGGCAAGCTTGGTCAAAACATTGATGAACGGAGACCCAAGTATAAAAAGTGCATCACAGATCGGATCAATTAGTGCTAACCGATTGAAGAGTTAATAAGTGCTTAATCAAGAGAGAGAGAGAGAGAGTGTGTGTGTGCGTGCGTGTGTGTGTGTGAGAGAGAGGGGGGGGGTGGGGGGAGGGAGGGAGGAAGAGAGAAAGAGAGAGACAGAGTGTGTGTGTGTGAGAGAGAGAGAGAGAGAGTATGTGTATGTGTATGTGTATGTGTATGTGTATGTCACCTGTATGTGTGGGTTATGTGAGTACGTATACTTTTGTTTGAATTGAAGAGTAAATCATGTGATGGGTAAGCAATGAAGTAAAAAGACCGGTTGCCCTTCGCTGGCAAAACTGACCAGGTTATCAAATCCATCTAAGCCTGCAACAACAACAACAACAACAACAACAACAACAACAGCAACAACAACAACAACGACAACAACAACGACAACAACGACGACAACAACGACGACGACAACAACAACAACAACAACAACAACAACAGCGACAACAACAAAGACCAAACATTCAGCTCAAGGCATTATACATATTGTTCCGCCGATATGAATCCATGGCTTGGGAGGACACACATACACAAATCCACTCCCCATTCTATCTCTTGTACATGAAAACATGTAGCTCTATTTTGTATTCGCTGATGAAGCCACTGGCCCGCCGATAGCTCATCAAGACCGCAGAGAAAATGGTTTCAATTACATTACATATGTATGATATATACATTCATATACATACAAATCCACTCCGCTTCACTGGCCGAGAACTCATCAAGACCGCCGAGAAAAATGGTGTCAATTACATATTCATATATGAAATATACATTCAAGATAGACAGACAGACAGACATATAGACAGATAGATAGATAGATAGATAGATGAGATATCGACTAATGTCAGAAAAAAGGAGCTTCTGATTTCGTCAACCAAGGAAGTCTGTAAAGTATTGACCCGATCCCCAGCTAAGCCGTGATGTTTGCACGGAAGGGACTGATACAGGCGATACCAAAGCTCCCTAGTACCAGGCGGGGCCAGGGCTCGTTCCATAAGCGCCCCTTGCAGAACGAGCTCCCACCTCCATTACAGAGGGCCCAGTAAGCAGATGGAGTTTCGAGACTGTTCGACAGTCTAGTATAAACCGACAGAGCACTGTGGGTTTTATTCCGGGCTCAACAAGCGAGAAAGGGCACCCTGAGGGAACGGGATTGTGCTTCCCGTCGCTATTTCGGCATGTGACTCATAGGCTTATGGCTAGGCACACATAAGGCACCCCACCACGGGCCCAAGATAGATAGATAGATAGATAGATAGATAGATAGATAGATAGATAGGTAGGTAGGTTACCTGTGGGGGTGGTGACCATGGCCATTCCCTTGGAGATGGCCATCATGTTCTTAGTAGATATGCCTGTGCCCGAAATGATGGACGGCGACACAAACACCAGCGCGCTACACATGCACACATTCATACACGTCATCATACACATACATACATGCACATTGCTACACATCGCTACACATTTACACATTTATACAATCATTTACACACACACATTTACATTCAAACCTGGACACAAAGGGTTCGATGGATGTCTGGTCGGGGATGAACTGTGTGAACTCGGCCGCGGCGTTGGAGTAGGCAAAGCGCGTGGCGTTCCTAGCGATAGATAGATGGATAGATGGATAGATGGATAGATAGATAGATAGATAGATAGATAGATAGATAGGTAGGTAGGTAGGTAGGTAGGTAGGTAGATAGATAGATAGATAGATAGATAGATAGATAGATAGGTAGGTAGGTATATATATATATATATAGCCAGGGGGTCGGTAGGGAGGTGTAGGAAGGAGGGCGGGGAGATAGATAGATAGATAGATAGATAGATAGATAGATAGATAGATAGGTAGATAGATAGATAGATAAGATATCGCAAAAGGAATGTAGTCCTTGCAAAGGAACGCAGTTTCACATCAAACAGCAATTTCTGTACTGTGCAAGTGTTCGGGATGGGAATCACGGGTAGACTGTGTTCTGGAAAAAAGAAGAGGAGGTAGGTCGTTGATAAAAAAGGCAATCTAGGAATGGAGAGTGGGGAGGATAAGGAAGAAGAGAAAGAAAAGGAAGCCGTTAGTCCAAGTGTTTTGAGCACCGTAAGCTTGCGCAAGCTACTATGAGAACATTGTATAAGGCCTAAACCCCCGAAGGGACCTAGCCCGGGCTATGCAACACTGGACGGCTATGACGGAATGCAGTCAACGATACGGACTAAAGGAAGATTAGTCCAATTTTTACTGCACAGGAGCGATAAATCGCAAAAGAGCAACGAGCTACGCAGGACGATAGCTTGAAGCGAAGGGATTTGGATTGGGGATGGGAAAAACCCAAGGCGCGTAAACATCGATGAACAGAGAACAATACCATGCCGCGAGCCCCGCATTCAATTGATCGAAGGTGGCAGGTCCTTGCGTTGTCCTCGATCTGAGATTTAAGCCCACTGTATCGGCTGGTCTTGTAGGCTCGTGCGTCAAGGATGTTTTCCTCGACCGGGCACGTGAGCTCGATCAGTATATACTTCTTGGCAGACAATGACCAGACAACAATATCGGAGCGGAGGTCAGTGACACAGATGTGGACAGGAAAGGCTTGCTCAAAACCAGTGTACCGGGTTTGGAGCTGCCAATCGTTTGCGGTGTCAAGCAGGGATGGACGATGACATGACTGCCCCTTAGGCTTCTGCTCGCCCTCTTTTACAAACATAGACTTTGATTCATTTTTGTCTGTAGGGGAGCGTTTGTTATGGCTCTCGATGTGTTTTTGAAGGGGGGCTTCAATAGTGCAGAGCACAGAGTCGTGACGCCAGGTATAACGGACTTGTTTGAGGGCAACATGGCATCCGGAGAGGATGTGACATAAATGTGCTTGACCAGAACAGAGAGCACACTTGTTGTTGGGAATGGTTCCCCACAGACGTCTAAGGTCGGGGGTAATAACCGAGTTTGTGCTTGCGTTGATGACCCAAGAGATTAAACGGGGATTAAGGGTTCCGATGAGGCGAGCCCAGGAGAGGTCAAAGGGGCATGCGTCTTCAAAACGAAGAAAACACCCTTGCATGGCTTTGTCTATGTCATGCACTGTGGTTGTCTCAAGCAGTGTCTCAGCAGCTAACGCTAAAATCCTGTCTTTGCGGTCTGTGATGGAATGTTATTTTGGGTAGCGACCATGGTCAAGTCCGAGATGATCGGATTGGCCTCGATGTTTGAATTCAAAATGATCTTGTTCCTCAAGCTTTTCGAGCACAGGCTCTAGTTTCCAGACAGTTCGAAACGTTTCGTGTTTCGTCAGGTTCATCGCATAGATGGACGAGAGGTGTTTATCTGGGCAGTACTTCAGCATGTGAGCATGGTTGATTTGAAGTCGCTGGTAAAAAGAAACGATGGACTGGAGCTGTAGACCGAATTTCGAGCGTGGGCGGTAAAGACAAGAGACCAGAGCTCTTTTGTAGATGTTGGCCCATTTTTTGAGGAAACGGGTCGCAATTTTCTCAAGGGTTTTGGCGAAAGATAAGCAGAGGTCATAATGAGGAATGGCCAAGCAAGTGACTGGACAGCATAGTGTTGGTAGAGCCAAAGTTTCATAAAGCCATTGATCGAGCAGCTATCGATGGCTTGCATAGAAAGAATGAACTTCTTTTGGATTTCTGCTCGTTGTTCGTTTTCGCTGAGGTCATGGTAGACAATCCATGTCAGCGATGAAGTCAATTGGTTTGCCAGTAATAGTAAGGGCGGGGTCGAAGGGTGGGAACGATAACGGCATTAATCGTTTGAGACCCTTGTGGTCATCGGCTTTAGTCCAATATTTGAAAGCAAGGCTTTTGCATTTGGGCGGTTTCGCGGCCATTGTTCTGGTCCATGTCAGAAATTTGTCTATCATGCTGATGGACGATTGACAGTGTTTCGTGGATCGGCTGTGTAGTTTGAGGTCGTCAGCATAGGCAGCTTCGTGCACGATTACTTCATCTGTTGAGTTCTTGTGCTTGAAGTGGTATCCGTTGTTTTTGGTCAACGATGATAGGAGGTCAAGTAGTAAATTGAAAACTACATTGAAAAGGAGAGGAGAGATGCAGCATCCTTGAAAGACGCCCACAGCAAAAACAAAGAGTTCTGATGACCATTCTTTCCCTTCGATTGTGGCTAGTAAGAGTTCGTAATATAAGAAGATTATGCGTGCAAACATAGGGGGCACGTGGTACCACCAGAGAGCGAACTGGATCAAGTTGTGGTTTACGCTTCCAAAAGCGTTTTTTAGGTCAATCCATGCTATGACCAGTTGGCGATAGTGGTCTTTTGCATTTTTGATAGTAGCCTTTGTTGCAGCAAAGTGTTCGGGGCATCCTGCAACGTTACGGAGGAAACCTTATTGTTTTGCTCTGTCAAAGTATTTGTTATCCAGCAAAAAACTCTCTCTAGGCGTTTTGACCATAAAGAGAAAAATACCTTACCCGAGCAGTTTGTGAGAGCAATTGGACGATAGTTTGAGGCCTGAAGTGGATCGCCGTCTTTGTAAAGGAGGGAGATAGCAGCGTGGGCCCAGCTGTTAGCTACATCAGTTGTCCAACACTTGACTATGAGTTTGTGCAAGAAAGATAAAGCGGTGGGAAGTCTCTTGTAAACGAGGTAGCTAATACCATCTCTGCCGGGGCTGCTCAGATAGATAGATAGATAGATAGATAGATAGATAGATAGATAGATATTGACCTCGACCAGTCTACCCACTGTCTGTCGCCCACTAGTTTGAAGGTTATGAGTTCGGCCGTCCAGCGTTTGTCGCCTTCTGCCGCCTTCTTCTTCATGTGGCTGACGACCAGGGGGAAGACGCTTTCCAGAAACCAAGCTATGCCCAGCCTGCACAACGCAACACAACAAACACACACACACACGAAACCAGTAGAGAGCGAACAAGGTCGGGAGACACAAGCCGCTAAGGTCTGGACTAGCAAGATAGATAGATAGATAGATAGATAGATAGATAGATAGATAGATAGATATACAGACAGACAGATAGATAGATAGATATGTTTAATCTATGGGCGTGGCTTAGCTTGAAAAGCCATGGCCTCCTATACTACCTCCGGACAAGAACTTTCAGCACCGGCCAAGCTGCACACCAACCACTGTCTCGCTGTGGTTGGTGTCTGAGCCCAGTTCAAGCCGAAAGGTAGCCGAGCCCTTTTGAACTATACGGGACAACACTAGAACACTCCCCAGGAGCGCGTGCCATAAGGAGATGATGCCATGAGCAAGTCGAAGTTTCAGGAGTTCACGCTCGTTGTGAGTTACCTTTCTACAACCCCGACTTCATCAACCCTTTGCATCACGCCCCGACTTCATCAGCCATGGTCAGGAGTTGGTTGCCTGTTTAGCCCTTGCGCTGCGCGCGATTAACGGCGGACACAAAATCGTCATTATAGGGGGTTTGGTTTTAGGCCGGAGCACTGCGCAGCTGGCCCTCTGCATCCCCCCCGGGATAGATAGATAGATAGATAGATAGATAGATAGATAGATGCAGAAGACAGACTGTGCGTACGGGGGGGAGTCTGGCTCATGATACACAGCAGCTAGATGGACACGCATACCATAAACATACATGTATATATATACTTGAAACTGATTGAATATAACATACACAGTCGATATTTCACGACAACAAAGGGTTAATTTATGCACACACACACACACATAGACCTGCATGCATATACATGTAATATTACACACAAGTGTGGTGTGGTTGTGACCGGTTGCCGTCGTGGAAGCTACCCACGTACAGCAGACCCTAGACATACATACATACATACATACATATATACATACATACATACATGCATACGCACACATACATAAATACATATATACATACATACATACATACATACATACATGCATACATACATACATACATACATACATACATACATATATACGTACACACACACACATACATACATACATACATACATACATACATACATACATACATGCATACATGCATACATACAGAAATACATAATCTACACAAGTCTGATCTGGTTGTGACCTCCCGACGTGAGAAGTCTGCGCGGGACGCCTAGACATACATACATACATAAAATACATACATACATACATTACATACATTACATACATTACATACATTACATGAATTACATGAATTACATACATTACATACATACATACATACATGCATTCTATACTACAGTACATACATACAGAACATATATACACACACTACATACACACACTACATACACACACTCCATACATACATACATACATACATATACATACATACATACATACATACATACATACATACATACATACATGGCCACCTGCGGCAGCGGCTCGCGCGCGGCGCCCAGGTCTTCGGACAAGCAGTGATAGATAGATAGATAGTTAGTTAGTTAGATAGATAGTTAGATAGATGAGATGTCGCAAAGGAATGTAGTCCTTGCAAAGGAACGCAGTTTCACA
>WBZZ01001489.1:42500-46377 GCA_019918135.1 Paulinella micropora
TCAGTCAATTGGCCTTTGATCCTGTCGGACATGTGCCTCCATTGGTAGCACGGGACCGTTCGGTGACGCGGCTCCGCTCCAAAGACTCGACTGGCAGTGCAATGTGCAAATGAGCGTGCTGTGCATGTGCAAGTGGGTGCAAGGAGTGAGAGGAGTTATCTGCCGAGAAGAAGTCCGCGACGCTGCGCTGACCTCCACCTACAACAGATCTAGCCAGACATTCTACCTGACTAGGCCTTCCCCTCCTTCTACCCACCTCCTGAACGACCGTGAGGTCGATCACCTCCTCCTCCTCCTCCGCCCCCTCTGCCTCCCTGGTCTGCGCCTCCAACTCCTCCCACTCCTTCCAGATGGTGGCAACAAACCTTCCTAACTTCTCCTCCACCTCTTCTGGGACAGGGATAAACAAAACGCCGAGCATCGCCGCCATCTTTTCATCCTCCCCCTTCAGCCATTCCTCTTTGAAGAGCCTCATCTCCTCCTCTGCCTCCCGCAGTTCCCTGTGATAAAGCCCTCCTCGATTCAGCATGAGGGGCTGCCGGGCTTGCGCCTCATCGATAAACTTAAACAGTGCCTCACGAGAGCTCGCAAACGTTGGGCAATGCAGCAGGAAGTGACGTAACGACTCGTTAACCTCAGTGCCACACAAGGCGAAACAGCTTGAGCAGTCCGGCGAGCATGAGCCAAATTTGGATCGGTAGAGGCGAAGGCGATTGTTGCAGCTCAACAATCGCCTTCTGATAAGGTTGTGACTTCCCCCCTCCAGCGCCCGCCAACGTGGGAAAGCAGAGCGGGAAGACATCTGGCTAAGCAGCACCCTAAGCCCATTAGAGGGCTTAGCCTGCCGCTCCCAGCCAGCTACTTCCTGCCGGACAGACCATTGCTTTACCACCTCGTTCCAGTTCGCCAGAGCGGCCCGCCAGTCCTTATCATCTACCGTGCCATCTTCGTTCACGACCCGCTTGAGCGCATCCAAGCCCTCCCGCAGCCTGTGATCTGCTAAGATCAAATTTTCCGTATCTTCCTTCCATTTGCACCGACCCGTGTTGTAAAGCCTGCGTGTTAGCGCTGTGTTGCCCAGTAACTCGATGCGCCCTAGGAACCGAAGCCGGGCCGCCTTGGCAAGGATGCTAAAAACTCGGCGTGCGGCCTAAACCCCTGGTGATGCAGCCGCTTGTGCGCGTACCAACACCCAAGATGACCCGCAGGGGCGCTACCAACGCGCCCTCCAGCTTACTCAGCTTGTTGGCGCCCGGCAGATCCCAAAAAGCCGATGCGTAAAGCAACTTTGCGCCAACCATTTGCTGCCAATTCATCAGCCGAAGACGCGCTGGAACTTCATGGGCAATCCAGAGGGGGTAGCAGGCAGCCGTTCCCGCTACAGTGATTTCCGCCGCCCGCTTCGCTTGCGGTTTATCGGAGAGGGTGTCCGTGAGCAGAACTCCCAGGTATTTGTAGTGGTCGGTGACGTTGAGAACCTTGCCCCGGAACCTCACGCATGGGGGCGACTTTTTTGACTTGGCGTGCCCGTATATCGGCATGACTTCCGTCTTGCCCGGTTTCAGGTTGATTTCAAGCCGATAGTCCTCCACGAATGTCGCCACGACATTTACAATCTGTTGAAGCTCCGTGACACTATGCGCAATTACCGCAACGTCGTCGGCGTATAATAATAATAATAATAATAATAATAATAATAATAATAATAATAATAATAATAATAATAATAATAGTATAAATAATAGTATAATAATAATAATAATAATAATAATAATAATAATAATAATAATAATGATAATAATAATAAGAATAATAATAATCATAATGAAATAATATTCTTCTTCTTCTTCTTCTTCTTCTTCTTCTTCTTCTTCTTCTTCTTCTTCTTCTTCTTCTTCTTCTTCTTCTTCTTCTTCTTCTTCTTCTTTCTTCTTCGTCTTCTTCTTCTTCTTCTTCTTCTTCTTCTTCTTCTTCTTCTTCTTCTTCTTCTTCTTCTTCTTCTTATTATTATTATTATTATTATTATTATTATTATTGGACACCGTGATAGCCCAGTGGTCAAGTTCTACCATCTGGGCCCTGTCGCCAGTTCGATTCCCGTCGGTGCCACCAGTATTTTCATTGAACATACCGGCCCGTCTGGAAGTGTTGGAACTGGCCGTGCGGGGGTGTCATTAGAGCCTATCGTCAATTCTTCGTACTCCCCTCACGGGTGAGACGATGGAGGCGCATGTGCAGATTTGCATCAGCCATTGACAGAGAAGCACTATTATTATTATTATTATTATTATTATTATTATTATTATTATTATTATTATTATTATTGGACACCGTGATAGCCCAGTGGTCAAGTTCTACCATCTGGGCCCTGTCGCCAGTTCGATTCCCGTCGGTGCCACCAGTATTTTCATTGAACATACCGGCCCGTCTGGAAGTGTTGGAACTGGCCGTGCGGGGGTGTCATTAGAGCCTATCGTCAATTCTTCGTACTCCCCTCACGGGTGAGACGATGGAGGCGCATGTGCAGAAATGCATCAGCCATTGACAGAGAAGCACTATTATTATTATTATTATTATTATTATTATTATTATTATTATTATTATTATTATTATTATTATTGGACACCGTGATAGCCCAGTGGTCAAGTTCTACCATCTGGGCCCTGTCGCCAGTTCGATTCCCGTCGGTGCCACCAGTATTTTCATTGAACATACCGATCCGTCTGGACCAGTATTTTCATTGAACATACCGGTCCGTCTGGAAGTGTTGGAACTGCCCTTGCGGGGGTGTTATTACAGCCTATCGTCAATTCTTCGTACTCCCCTCACGGGTGAGACGATGGAGGCGCATGTGCAGAAATGCATCAGCCATTGACAGAGAAGCACTATTATTATTATTACTGCTATTATTATTACTGCTATTATTATTATTATTATTATTATTATTATTATTATTATTATTAATGGAGGCACATGTCCAGGATCTGGATCTGATGCTATAGTCTGAGGAAGCCTATTATTATTATTATTATTTATGGACACCGTGATAGCCCAGTGGTCAAGTTCTACCATCTGGGCCCTGTCGCCAGTTCGATTCCCGTCGGTGCCACCAGTATTTTCATTGAACATACCGGTCCGTCTGGAAGTGTTGGAACTGCCCGTGCGGGGGTGTCATTAGAGCCTATCGTCAATTCTTCGTACTCCCCTCACGGGTGACCCAATGGAGGCACATGTCCAGGATCTGGATCTGATGCTATAGTCTGAGGAAGCCTATTATTATTATTATTATCATCATTATTGGACACCGTGATAGCCCAGTGGTCAAGTTCTACCATCTGGGCCCTGTCGCCAGTTCGATTCCCGTCGGTGCCACTAGTATTTTCATTGATCATACCGATCCGACTGGACCAGTATTTTCATTGAACATACCGGCCCGTCTGGATGTGTTGGAACTGCCCTTGCGGGGGTGTCATTAGAGCTTATCGTCAATTCTTCGTACTCCCCTCACGGGTGAGACGATGGAGGCGCATGTGCAGAAATGCATCAGCCATTGACAGAGAAGCACTATCATCATTATTATTTATTATTATTATTATTATTATTATTATTATTATTATTATTATTATTATTATTATTATGGACACCGTGATAGCCCAGTGGTCAAGTTCTACCATCTGGGCCCTGTCGCCAGTTCGATTCCCGTCGGTGCCACCAGTATTTTCATTGAACATACCGATCCATCTGGACCAGTATTTTCATTGAACATACCGGCCCGTCTGGAAGTGTTGGAACTGCCCTTGCGGGATGTCATTAGAGCTTATCGTCAATTCTTCGTACTCCCCTCACGGGTGAGACGATGGAGGCGCATGTGCAGAAA
>WBZZ01001490.1:0-17500 GCA_019918135.1 Paulinella micropora
TACCGATCGTCAGCGGTGACGCATGCGCGTGTCCGTCTACGTAAGCCTTGTTGGCCGCGTCGGTGCTGACTAGCGGCGCCGCTGTGATCTTGATTGCGGGGCACGTCGTGTAGTCGAAGCCAAAGTGGTTGATCGCACAGAAGCTAGAAGCACCTGCGCCCATGATAGAAGCAACAACTATGGCCACGTAGCGGGCAGCCCTTGCGTTGTCGGTCGGAGTGAAAGTGACTGAAGTATCAATTATAAAGGGGAACGATGCATATTGCCACAGCGTCCAGGTAGTGCCGTCCAAATTGCTTTACTCAGGCCGCCGGTCTGGCCCTGCAGACAGTACTTCTCCAGTATGACTCCAGTGCCAAAATCTAGGTCGGGCGCAGTGGTGCCCCACAAGGTCGAAAAGTCGCTGTCAAAGGCCAGGTAGGCCTGGGCGGAATTGCTGGAGGCAGAGGCCACAAAGCCAGCGGAGCTGTTAGAAGTCATCCCGACCGGCTGGTTAGTTTTGGCCTCAGTGTCCAGCGTCAAGGTAATCAGGTCGGCTAAATCGACCAAGTGCGGGTTCCCGGACGTAGTCAGCCTGTGAGCTGTATTAAGCGCTACCGCCTCGTTCGCGGCCACTCCGCCCGCTGCCCATCTCACGCCCCCGTCGCCGTCCGAAACAAGCACGTCGCCACTCTGTCCGTCGACCGGTAGCACAAAGTCGTCGGTCGCACCGTCGAGGCGCCGCCGCTTGTACGACCTCGCAACTTCCATTTGTTGCTGATTAAATAATATAATAAGAGGAGAAGTTTTTTTAATTAGTTTACAGGATCTCATCTAGAAAATTGTCGACAAAGCGCATGCGTTCTTCCCAAGTGTCTCCGCCGGGGACGTCGCGAGCGGGGTTAATACAGGCGCCGTCGCCATAAGGGCGGCACACTAGCGAGGCCAAGTCCCGGGGGTCGCCTCTCTTGCCTGTGCCGGACCAGTAGAGCTGGCCTTCAAAAAAACAGGCGCCGCAAGTAGGGCAAACGGCCAACATTGTCAGTCTTCTTCGTGCGTATAATAAGCTCGCAGCCTGAATACACCCTTTTCCCTTTGCTTGTCTGGTCTTTGTTTCTCTTTCTTGACTGTCTTCTCGCCACAAGCAGGACAAACGTCTGGCACTGGCATGTTGCACTATTTATAGACACAGAAGAAAAAAATACAAGCGGTGGCCACCCTTGTCAGAACCCACACCTCCCGCCAGGTTCGCCACTCCCCCACCCCACCCCACAAAATCCACGGTTCTGGCAGGTGCCACCGCCCACCCCTCTGTCACTACCCTGGCAGCAGGGGCCCCCTCCCCCTCCCTCTAATCCAGCCACCTGAAAAATCCGGTGGCCGGTGCCGCTGTCAGAACCCACACCTGAGCCACTTTTATTTACTATATAAATAATCCTATCTAGCAGAGGTTCTGACAGCCACCTCGAAAATCCAGTGGCCGGTGCCGCTGTCAGAACCCACACCTGAGCCGTTACGCTACGCTATAACAATAACTGGCAGGGTTCTGACTGGTGCCACCACTCCCTCTCTGTCAGAACCCACACCTGAGCCGTTACGCTACGCTATAACAATAACTGGCAGGGTTTTGGTCTGGTGCCACCTGATGCCAAGGCACCGGGGGGGCCCCTCCCTCCCCCCCCTCTTTTTTTCCTTCTGGTGGGGCCACCGTGTCAGAACCCACACCTTGTCCGTTACGCTCCGCTATACTCATACTTGGCAGGGTTCTGGCAGGTGGCACCGGAGCCCACTGTGTCAGAACCCACACCTGAGCCGTTACGCTGCGCTATAACAATACGTGTCGGGGTTCTGACAGCCACCACCACCGCGGGGGAAAAAGAGGGGAGGGGTGAGGGGGGGGGTCCCCCGGGGCCGTGGCATCAGGGGCGGGTGCCACCGTGTCAGAACCCACACCTTGTCCGTTACTCTCCGCTATACTCTTACGTGGAGGGGTTCTGACGTGGTGCCACCTGATGCCACGGCACGGGGGGGCCCCTCCCCTCCCCTCCCCCCCCTCCTCTTTTTTCCCGCCGGTGGCGAGCCTTGTCAGAACCCAGACCTTGTCCGTTACGCTCCGCTATACACTTACCTGGCAGGGTTCTGGCAGGTGGCACCGGAGCCACTTTGTCAGAACCCAGACCTTGTCAGTTACGCTCCGCTATACCCTTACCTGGCAGGGTTCTGGCAGGTGGCACCGGAGCCCACTTTGTCAGAACCCACACCTGGGCCGTTACGCTCCGCTATACTCTTACGTGGCAGGGTTCTGGCAGGTGCCACCAGCCGGATAATACCAGGTGATATGGCCGAAATAGGCAATGTTGCGCCAAATGCCGAAATTCCCCCGGGAAATGCCTTTTTCCCATGTGATACGCAAATGCCGAAATTCCCCGAGTGAATGCCACTTTTCCCGTTTCGGGCCGGCCGTGCAACCAATGCCACTTTGCGGTTGTGGGAAAAGTTGTGGTTGTGGATAAAGTTGTGCTTGTGGATAGCAGATGCCACTTTTCCTGCATCGGGCCGGCCGTGCAATAATTGCCGATTTTGCGCGGAAATGCCATTTTGCGTAGTCCGGGCCGGCCGTGCAACAAATGCCATTTTGCAGGTACAAAATGGCAATGGTTACCAGGCCGGTCCGCAGGGTACAAAAAGGCAATTCTTACCTGGTCGGGCCGCGAGGGACAAAATGGCATTTGTTTTATCAGGCCTAACGTAGATTTTTAATATATTAATAAATATGTCTATATATATATATAAACCGTCTCCCCCTTAACATACAACAACAGTGGTGGTGTTGATGTATATACATACATACAAAAATATATAACATGTCCATCCATAAACTAAGGAGAGGGAAGATCATGTACATGGCCATGATACAGACAAATACTAGATATGATGCATACGATAAGGCATAATCATACCATAAACATATTATATACATGACTTGTAGTGCAGACATAAATACGACCTAAGGCTGTTATATATATATATATATATATATATATATATATATATATATATAATATACATATATGTATGTGTATATATATATATATATTTATATATGTCGTCCATATATACTATGGACAACACACATGCCATGAGTACGTAAGGGATACTATTTATGTACATCTACACGCATGTATTAGTGCTAGGGTCTCAAAATAAATGCATGCAAAAGATACATACAGTTACAAATACAGCACTATTCGATAGAAAGAAATAAATATCCCAAAGTCCACACTGTGATTGCCACATAAGTCAAAGGAAAAAGCAAACACTCATGGATATGCGTCAACACGAATCACTCGACAAACAGATCAATCATTAGCACGCAGAAAGATAGGTACTATGCGATTGCAGTGATTACGGGTCAACGTATACACACTTGAGTGGGTGAGACAGAGATAGAGGTGCAATCCAGACAAAAGGTGGAAGTTGGTAGAGTAGGAGGGACAGGGAACTGTAAGCAGGTAAGAAGGTTACAAGAAGGAGATAGTATTACTAGTATACGTGGGAACAATATTCTCTCTTCTGTCCTCCTACGCAAGTCTAAAGCGACCTACTACCCTACCCTATTATCATAATGGTGATCAGGCATCACACCTTCGGCTAACTGTACCCTATTACTACGCTTATGCTTCCCTCACAATATCATACACTACATATACAACCTTGACATGGGACGATGCGCATGGCAGCACACACGAATACCATATCATAGAGGGGTATGTATTACGAAGTCTATGAGATCAGTGACAAACACAGATGGAACACGTCAATAGTACTATTACGATCGTGATGAGTGGACGGATGACACAAGTCGGACCAAATATGTAAGTAATTAACAGAAAGATAGTATAATGAATGAACATGTTAAGACACACACATATAGGTCATGAATTGATTATTCGCAACATTCAACCATACTCAGACGGCACTCATACAACGTGTCCAGAAGACAGGGGCAACATACTAAATAGGTTGGGCCCGTCAAATGAACACAAGGAAAGGTCAAAGACATACAATGATACATATGAAGACTAGTACTCACACGGATGCGTATGTGACACATGTATCAAGGTGGACAGGTAGGATAAATACAGCAGTAAACCAAATTAGCAACAGCAATTATCAACTTACTGTCCGCTATGCTACCTCTTACCTATTATCGCTCTCCCCCTGATGCTTACGACCGTACCGTCTACTATAACTATATCGCTCTCCCCCTGGCGCTCACGACCGTACCGTCCTATGCCTATCTCTCCCCCTGAAATTAACAAGAATAATAAATAAGCAAAGAAGAATATATAATATTTTGATGATTTCAAAGTAAGGAAGGGAGTGACAAATAAAGGGGTGGGACAAGTTATAATTAAACAAGATGGAGATGACAACTAACATGACTATGCATAGGTTTATGTAGGTGTGAATACAGACGTGTACACGCACACAAGCACACACACACACACACACACTATATATATATATATACATAAAAGGCTTTCACCTATAACAAAACAAAAGAGACAAAGAGAGAATGTGCATAGAAATAGATGTAAAGAGACTCCCCCTGCACCCCAATCATGAGTACAGGTGTTAATATTGAGCTCCCCCTGTACACCAACAACTACACAAAGAAAAGTGATGTCAACATATAATCTGCAGTATGCATGTGTATGTATAATAATGTGAACGAATGCATATAAACTTTGAAAAGGTAACATATCAAAGTACAATGACAACACGTAATTTAATTACCTATTATATATATAACCACAATATAAATATGAACATACACATGTACATAGCCATGCATAACATACGTATATATATGTTGTCGAATGAATGTATGTGTACGTACGCATATGACACGTTATGTAAATGCAAATACTATATCTATACGGTGGATATTATACATATTATAGAATAATATACCTGTACATTACCCATGATTGACATATACAATTAATACATATATATAACATGTATAACAACTAAGTATGAATAAACGCGTGGAGTGAGCATGCAGTTTGGTTAAGTGGACGAATTATCAAAAGCAAACACACCATGTCACGACACACATATAAATAATTGTATGCACTGCGGTATAGATGCAAATATATGTAATAATAAAATGTACACGTACGCAGGGCAAAGTGCATGTAGTTAATGTATTTATGTACATAAATATGTATATAATGCTCTGTTTCCGCCGTTGTCTCCCCCTGCTACCTGCTTGCGTAAATAGGAGGTATGCATGATAATAGTATATAATAATAACCATAGATTCGAATCAAGTAATATATACCACCGCCTACGCAATGTGCTAACACACCAGCAACACTAGAAAAGTATTCACTACAAAAACAACAAATGGTGGTACTAATATGTATTATTAAGATGAAAAGGGCAACAATGAATCAGATCACATATGTTATTTATATATATGACAATGACACATAACTAACATGATGAGGGCAGTCAAAGCATCACAAATACAATCTAGGTGGATAGGCTCATAGCTCAAAAACGGCATTAATAGTATATATTTATATATATGTATATGTATATGTATATGTATATGTATATATATATATGTATATATATATATATGTACATACGCATATATACATATACATATGCACGTACATACCCAATACCATATTGGAGGACATATAGACGACAGACGCTTTCTTTTGACGATGCTGTGAAGTCGAGAATAATACGAGGGGAAAAGAAGAGAGAGAGAGAAGAGAGAGAGAGAGACAACGACAGAAGAAAGAGTTCATGTAACCCTAAGACTACCTACTGAGATGAAATGTAAATGCTCTCCGAGACAACAGATAAGCACTGTCAGCACTAGGGCAACCTGAAGATGCTAATACTTGCTCTCTGCCATCACAACAAAAGGTCTATCACCAAATCATTGTCATTATCTCTTGCACAGACTATGTCTCTATCGTGTGCAGCACACACATAAAATTCTTTTTAATAGGAACATAGCACTAGGATAAGGATAAAACATAAAGACAATGCGTTAAGAATGGATGATAGACTAAGGACAATCACAGGATAGAAAGGCATAACGACACGTACACATTATGTCCAAGCCACTTCTACCTGTCCATTACACTACCCTAAACTAACACCCAATACTTCACGCAATATCATTCCACTACAGCACCTATTCCTTGATCCCCCATACTGCAATAGAGAAAGACAGTAAAAAGGGAGAAAGCAGAATAATGATGTGGTGTCACGTTATCGACAAACATCAGATGATAGACAAAACGAAGACAAAAGATGTAAGTATGTAACAACAATCGGACTACACAAATGAACACAAAGTATTTCAACGTCATAAGTACACACATCAATGTCGCATGAGACATCACCACCCTACATAACTCGTACACAGTATATCAAACGTAGCACAGAGGAGAAATGTAGTGGGTGACAAAAACGGATGGAAGATACAGACTGAATAAAACATGGACATAAGTATCCAAACTACTAACGTCCCAAACTTCATCTAGTCGTCAAATTATCTGCAAACACCTCACTCACCTACTCTGCTACTCATGTATATATAAACAGACAAGCAAGTTAGAAATCATGCAAGTAAACAAACGAGCAGAAACAAACCATCAAGTAAGCACACCAACTAGTGAGTATGCGAACAGGCAAGTAAGTAATCGTGCAGGTAGTCAGCAAGCAGAAACAAGCCATCAAGAAAGTACATGACATAGACAAGTAAGTAGACAATCATGCAAGATACTATACTAACTACAACAGTAAAGCAGCACTGTTAGTTGTCCTTATTCACGCAAGCACAACAATGATTCAGTGAGTGTAGACAAGACAACAATCAACCAAAACAAAGAACTACCACTGTAATTGGCTAACCTTAAGCACACATGTCCCACAGACTGTGAATACCACACTGACACAAGACACAAAAAAGCAGTAGCTTGGGGCAGTGATTGTGGTAAGCAAAAGATACAACAGACTATCATATCAAGGCATGTACAACTAAATAATAAAACCAAGGTACAGGATGCAGTGGAAACATAGCAATAGAGGCACACAGCACATCATGCCTAATAGTTATTACGAGAAAATACCAACCAATGACTCGCAAAATGACGTAACATTGCTATGTACGAAAAGACATTACCCTACCCTTGCCCACCAAGCAAGCAAGCAACCCAGCATGCAAGCAAACAAGTAAGTAAGCAAGCAAGTAAGCAGGCAAGCAATCAAGCAAGTAAGTAAGCAAGCAAGCAAGCAAGTAAGCAAGCAAGCAATGAAGCAAGTAAGTAAGCAAGCAAGCAAGCAAGCAAGCAAGCATACAAGCATACAAGCAGGTAAGCAAGCAAGCAAGCAAGCTGCTTAGCAAACAAGCAAGCAATCAATCCTCGCTCACCCTGACACTACCTAACTCAGATCCGCAATGACTGGCACATCATTTACAACTCTTGACACATCGGGAGTTGGTAGCAAAACGATATCCAATTTAGCAGTTGGTCAGTATATAATTGTCTCTTTTTCGGGCTGTTTAACAATGGCTGCAAATCCAGTGGGCAATGGGTCTTTTCAATTTCAATTTTATTTTGATGATGGCAAATATGTTTATAGTCTTGAAACTGAAATAACTGATTATTTTCCTGCTTTTAGCAACGAGGAGTTTAGTTGTGAATGGATTATTCAAAAAACAACAACAACACAAGTTCTTTTGGCGTGGGAGATTACAACCCCCAGCAATGATATAAGCGGACAAACGGTTAAAAAAACGGGTCGTATTGAAACTTATCCAACTAACAGAATTTATGGAACCTGCGCAGAAGGCGCGGACATTTCATTAAATGTTTATTATAAATCAAGAAATGCCGACAAGCCTATTTCATTCAACCCATCATTTTTCAAAATTGATGTTATGAAGGATATAGCACTAACCGCCGCTTACACATGAAACCTGTCATACATATCTTTGAGTGTCGTGAGTTTGCCCTCGTGTTGAGATAAAACATCGCGGAAAAATGTCTTATAATCTAACTTACCATATTTAAGAATAGGGCGTTGGTCTGGTGGTATGTGTGCATATCTACTCTCGTGCCATTTCTTCATATCCTCCTGCATTGTCGTGCGGTCTTCCACTTTCATATACAAGAAATTAAACGGGTCTTTTGATACTTTCAAATGTGCCGTTATTATTTCATAGCAACTATACCCGCTCTCGGGCGGATTCCGCTTTGCTTTAATTGGTGTTTTCTTTTCCTTCGTTGGTATGGATGCTTCTAAAACAGGCATTTCTTTTTTGGCCAGTTCTTCTCCCACATTCGTTTTGATTTCGGTGATACCAGTTTCCTTCAAATCACTTTCTTTAAAGGGCCTATATACTTCTATTGTTTATGGTTCGTCATTAAAAACTACCTTTTTCAATGTATCAACAGAGGGTAATACAACTTCAACATTATCACCCTGCGGGGCTTGTTCGGGTCGGTATTTTTCGTAAAATGCGATAATATCAGGTTTGAGCGATTTGCTTGTTGGCAGTTTTATGTCGCTACTTAAATGAGTCCATTTTTCTATTTGACTTAGATAATCTTTTTTGTTTGCCATGCTATATATAAGCATAACAAAAAAATATCCGTTTTTTATATTGTTTATTCATCATCGTCATCGTCATCGTCAAAAGCCCATTCATTATTTAATATCACCATAAAAACCTTCCAATGATTTTTACATTTTTCTAAGGTTGGTAAAAATCCACGTATTTAATTCTTACACCTGCTTCTGTTGTTTTCTTCTTTTCTACCACACCTGGCATCAGTTTTCTAAGACTAGTCCAGAAACTAACCCGCGAAGTGTGCGGGTCATTCGCATTGGCTTTATACGCATCGTATAATGTTTCTTTTGAAATATCTTTACCAAAATGAATTTCTGGAAAGTCTTTTGTGATATATCCCAAGTTTAAGCAATCCAACCACCAATTTCTCAACTTTGAAAGGGATTTTACTTTTTGGTCTCGTAGCCCCTTTGTGATGATTGTTTCGCGATCGTTAAACTCGCTGAGGTCTCGTTCAAGAAAAAACTTTGCCAGTCGTTGCCTGTCAGTAGATCTAATATCCGCAATCACTTTTCTCTTTTCGTCTGTTTTCATGAGTGCCAGTTCATCAAAAACTTCAAGGACGAGCCATCGTTGCTCTGTGGTGCCCGCTGGCACTACCCATTCTTCGTTTGAAGCAAGGACTAGAAATAACATATTTTCTAATGTTAGATTTGGTAAATATTTTTGTTTAAGAGTGAGCGTGTTTTCTGATACGAGTTTCTTAATTATTCCCGCTCGTTCTTTATCACCACCCCAAACCATTTCGTCCATAAATACTACGATTGCTTTTGCGAGTTGCGCATTGAAATCGCCTAATATTTCTCTAACGTCGGACGGCTGGAAGTAATAATCTGCACCTATTATGTCTTTGAATATTTCAAGAATAATACCCTTACCTGCTCGTTCAGTGCTTGTCAAAACTAATGATACGTGTAGTTTTTGCCACGGCTTTTGGTAAATGCTCGCAAACATATCAAGCACCTTTTTGTATATGTCCTGCCTTCCCCCACACCATCTGTTTAGGATATGTTGAAAGAATGCTTCATTTTTTTCTTCTTCTGCCGTGAATGATTTCACGTCTTCTAATGTGTCCGCTGGAATTTCAAAACCCTTAAACAAGTTATAAAACCCTTGTTTGTCGTTATCAAAGTATGCATTGGGGTCAAAGATTACGTCATTTACTTCGCGTCTTTTTGGGTGTGTAGTCCATATTTTATATAAATCAACAACATTCAATTTGGCGGGGTTTTTACCTAGCGCTATCCAGTCCTCCTTTGATAGATTGGTCTTTACTCTTTTGTTTTTGAAGAATGATTCCATTGCCGATTCCGTCTTGTAGCGGAATATCTTCTTGCCTTTGGAATCAACGTATTCTTCAATTATAGTCGGCTTTGCCAAGTTAGCAAAAGTGTATGATTCATCCAGGCCAAAGCAGTGTCTATCAACTCTTTGAATTTTTCTAAACTATTACATTCGCTGGCGAGTCGGCGCAGGTCATCAATCGTGTTGATATTACGGACGATAGGGGGCGATAATTCTTGAATTTTCATGCCTTTACCCTCGCAACTGCTATCGTGGCAGTAGAAATACAACCCGTCTCTTCTCCACACCACATAGCAATTGTCGCTGTTATTTTCTTCCCCGTTTATAATACATACTCGTGTCCCTATGGTTTTTAAAACAAACATTCTCTGCTTTATTTCAACAATTTCTACATTTGCTATTTTGCTGAGTATAATTTCGCGTATTTCGTCCAATGTAATTTGTTGATATCGTTTCAAAATTGTATATTCAGGAATTTTGATGTCGTAAAATGTATTGTCATCGGGGCGCATAATCAGATAATCGTCAATTTCCACATCTTGTAGCAATTTCAAGGTGTTTGTTTTTTGGGTGTATGAATACGGAAGCAAAACGCGGTCGCTATCCTCTTTATGAGAGTAGATAGTGCGGAAAGCCCTATTTTTGTTATAGACGGAAATATCAAGTATGGTTCGCAATTCAATATTCTTGTCGGCTCGTTCAAACGTGAAGCAGAGGTCGGGATAATCTTTTTCAATCACCACTTCCACATACTTCCAAAACTCTTTTTGTGTTTCGCAGTTTTTGAATACCAAGCCGTTATCGTAAGAAAAATGGCACGACATTTTACCATTCTTGCTCGCATCCAAGTATTTGGCTTTTTTGGGATTATACTTCAAACCCACATTAGCAAATACATTTTCCATAAGCGTGTTCCACTCATACACTTTTTCTCGTGAGATTGATAATTCATCGCCATCAATGTCGGCAAACATTCGTTGGGGTTTGTTTTCCATTAATACTTTATAGTATTGCTTTTGGTCATTGGGCGTTTTTTCAATCAATTCAATGAAATCCTCTTGGCATGGCATAGTGGTAAATTGTTTATTCCCCCACTTAATAAGAACCGCATCAAGTGGTTTATCTCTCAGTGCTTCTTCTTGTTTCCAATACCATTGTCCATTGGTCAGTGTCGGCGCGGTCATATTATATAGTCGCTCGGATCTTTTTAATAAAAATAAATTAATTATTCTATATATCCGTATATCCATATATGATGTCGTCCTTAACAGGAAATTATAATTTTTTATATCGTTATGAAAAAAAAAAACAACTTCTTTCTTTTCTTACTTATTCAAGCACCCGCATTAAATAAATCCTTTGTATTGTCCGCAATGTTCGCAATACTTCAATCTATTTATTAAGCAGGCTTTGTGATACTACTTGTCCCTATTTGGATACTTTTCCACTACCTTTTTTGGAATCGCCCTATTGCTTTTACAATAGCAACAGAATTTAATGTTTGGATTGTCAATGGTGCGGATGAGCAATGACAGGTCTTCGTTCATTTTGTCGTTTTCAAACCGCTTGATACATTCAGAGCCTAGCACCATTTCGTTTCAGTTTTTTACATTTTTAATAATGTAATTCTTCGTAATCTCGTGCGAGCAACAACAATATTGTTCCGCCCCTTTTTCTATATAAGTTTCCAGTCGGCCGTGTTCCACTTTCCATCGGGCGATATAAACGAAACGGCATTAACTAGATTTAAGAAGTAATTTCCATTCACGTAATCCAAATGAAGTTGTAAGTCTTCATACGTCCAATACGATCGGCGGTAAGAGGTGTCCATGGTTTATATAATAGTATATATATTTTTATATATAAAATAAATTATATATTGTTTAACATACTATTACGAAAAGCCCTTAATTCAAGCAATTCCGCTTTTTGTTTTTCGTATTTCTCCTTCCGCAGTAATTTTATTCTCTCTTGGTTCTTATAATAGTATGACTTCGCATTTTCCCTATTCTTATCAGGATGAGCCTTCAAAAATGCTTTCGCCCTTTCCCTTCTCCGTTGAACGATTTCTTCCTTGGTGAATTGAGGTGTCCTCGGCATTATGTCTCTTATATATATAATTATATTATTTTAATTATTTTAAATAGAAAATCCGCCCGTCTTCAAAAATACGAAAACGCCGTTGTGGCGACTCGGACACTTGAGAGTGGTATTGAGCAGGCTAAGTGCGACAATTCTTCTTAGTATTAATGAAGGCCGCCCTGGCCGAGTCCGACCTTTTTTTTAAGAAATTTTTTTTGGTGTCCATTAGAAAAATGGGGGGAGGGAAAAAAATGTACTTTTTTTTAATAAAAGGTCGGCCAGGTCGGACAGGTGTAATAGGAAGAAGAATTATATAATAAATGAAATTTAATAACCGAAAAGTGGCCGACCTTTGAAAAACCGACTCGGACACGGCCGACCTTAAGGTCGGCCACTATGCAGTAAGCGGTATTATATAAAAATTCACTCACCCTGCTCACATATGGTCATAGTTGCTTTAATTAACTGGCAAAATTCGCCATCGTGATGTAAACATTGATGAAAGTCTCATTTCCTACCTCTCGTAAATATGAATTAACATTCCCACGATAAGCGAAAACATGAATAGCCTCGGTGCGTTGAAGGGGATCAACAATTAAAACGAACAATCCCCTGTCCTGTAGACGGCTAACGTTGCCTGATTTTGAATCACTTTTGTGAAACACTGCACGTTTCTGTAGATACCCCTCTGTTGCAAAACCATTTGCCCTACGTTTGTCGTACTCAATGAGATAATTGAGAGGTTTGTTTTCCTTGTAAAGAACATAAAGAGTTTTGCCGTCAGCAAAATCTGGAAGCAAACGAGCGGGGTTGGTTGGAGTAAAGTTATCTATGGCGAGCCTGCCCATTGCCTCTACCAGCGGAGCGTCTTCCGCCACCTCCCCTCCGCCTCCCGCCTTGCCGTCCGACATCTGTACACACACACACACACAAACAACTAAGGTTTGGTCTTTTTGTCTTGGCCACTTTGGGCTTTCTGAAAAAGTCTAAAAATGAAAAAAGAAACAGACAAAAAACACGTGATAGAATTCTGGATTTTCTGCTGACAATTTGAAATGCCAATAAAAAAGGAAAAGCGAAAATTTTTTTACACCGCACACCTAGAGGCTCAGGTCAAAAAGCCCCCGTGTGGCTTTCTTACACGGACAACTTTTCGCTTTTCAGGGTAGCATTAATCAGCCAAAGTGCGAACAACGATGAGTGATGACGATGGTAGAAGCGAAAGTGATGGAGATTATGTTGAAAGAGAAACCACCAATAAGTGGTTAGAGAAATTAAAGGATAAGAACTATGCTGAACTGACGAGATATAAAGCAAGTAGTGAATTAAGAATTGACACTTTACAAAGTAGAAAGGAGCAAAAACGACAAGAATTATTGGAATTAGAAAGACAAGAAAAAGCAGAACAAAATAAATTTATGCCTATTGAAGAATTATTAAATCAGAAAAAAGAAGAAGCGGAACGAAAGGAGAAAATAGATTTGGTAAAGAGAGAATAAAAGAGAAAAGAAATGAATAAAAAAAAAACAATTGCGATTATTTGAGAATTGGCTAAGTGCTGAAAATCAACCAATGGGAGTTGATGATGAGATTAGAGCAAGAAAGATGATTGATGGAGGAAAAACAACATATAATGTAATTGAAGAATATGAGAGATATAAAAGACAAAGAATTAATTGAAATAGTAGTTTTCACTACTAACTCCTTTTGCACATAGGAGTATAAACTAGTGTGTATTTAATTTTATCCAAAAACAAAAAATTGGGCGAAAGCCCTCCTTGCTTGCAAAGAAATTTTATCTACCATACGTGTGTGTGTGGTAGGTGGTTTTGCTGGAGTTGTTTGTTTCATCCCTCTCCCGCCGTTTGGTCATTTATGTATATATGACTTGTCCAACCGCAAAGTATGAAACAAGCCTTAAAAATATGAAAAACCAACATTTGACATATAGAAAACATACATAGAAAACAAAAAAGTGTCAAATGTTTAACATAAATTTATCAAACTAAGCACATTAAGAGAGATTACGACGAAAAGACACATAAACCATATACACGCAGTTTATATATATTTTTATGAAATAGAAATATGGTTATACCTGATGGGTTAGTGTAGGTTGTAGACAGTTCATCTTGGGATGGGTCTTCTTCGGGATAGTTTCGAGTAGACTTATGTTACGTTAATTGTATGTAAAGAGAGAGGTGAATGTCCTCTTCACTTATGTGTTGGGGTTACATTCACTTATCCCCTCATACTAATTAATGAAATATTCACATCGCTATTCAACGTGTCTCCTACTTTATTTACTCACATGTATATATTCACATATTTTCTTTTGCATATTACTAAGAACTACACGTGTTTGCTTATGGATTGCATGCGTACTTTGATATGTCGATTTCATCTTGATATATCAAACTCAATTGCGCCTACGCAATCACGATGTATTTCTTATACATGCTCATTTATAAACATCATCAGTATCGTTGATAATCATATATTCATTGGTCCGCGTTACATAACTCCTAGTTGTGTATAGTCATGCGTTCGTGTACTGACTTTATGATTTCTACCTTTCTACATTGTTGATGTTTTATATATGTTGTCGGATAGCCTATAGCATCGCGAGATAGTCATTAACGCTACTTTGTAAGCGAAGGCTTGGATTTGATAAAGATTCTATTTTCTTATCTATGCCCAACTGCGTGAAGGAAACGATGGGGGATAGTACATAAGTCATTAGTTATCGCCGGTCTTTGCGGTCAGACCATGTCGTGTACGAAACCATGACTGAATGTATTACCTCTGCCTTCAGCACTTGAGTCTCTATCACTGGTGGCCGGCGCAGTGACTGAGCAAGTTGACTTTATGGTACTAGTCGAATTGCCTAGTGCCGGAAAGCAGCAGCAAGGCATTATCCAAATATAGTCTATTTTGAGGTCCTAGAGTAGAGTCACTCCTCTGACATAGTTTTTATTTACATACATACATTACTTCTTTTTCGTACTTAATATTCCTCAAGTTTGAGATCAACGATAATTAAGTTGCTTGCAAGTTTATTATCTTGATCTAGGGGGAGTGTTAGACCAATAGGTTGTATTAATACGGTAACGGACCGATTCAGTATGACCCGGCCGGTCTGTAGGATGCGTGTTGGTAGAGCCATCCCTTCAGGACGCGCCGGGCCGTGTTGTTCTGTCTGTGCCTTTTCAATAAAGCTTATGGTACGATGCGATCGTGACTGACTGAGCTTGAACCGGTCCGTGGACGGCTTGCTATCTCTGTGCAGGAACAGTATTTAGGTATATGTTCTAACAATTGATTTCGTTTTTTTTTTTTTTTTTTTTTTTTTTTTTTTTTTTTTTCTAGTTTCATTTTCTTATTTCTATTCAGTTCTGATCACTAATCTCGATTCTCCGGGAGGCTCTGTTAATTTCAATTCCGGTCATTAATTTTGATTCTGAACGTTACTGAAAAATCTATAGTTGAATTTGCCACTTGAACGTCCGCGGCAATACAACTTCCGAACAATTAATGCCAATCCAGCTTTGTGGACCATGTGGGTATATCTGCCCCCACAAAGTGGGTCCAGTTATTGTTCCGCCGGTTCTTAATACCCGTAGTACCATTCGTTTCAGCCGTCCGTTACTGTTGGACTAGTGATAATCATCATAGTAAAGTCACTGTCATTCTTCGGTACATCGTACGTCGTTAAAGCATCGTACTGATTGCAAGGAAACTTGTGATTCGGTAGCTGTCGGAGCCAACACAGTGACTACGGCGTGAGGCGGGTGAGTCCCGTCCGTCAAAAGTCCTTATCGGTGTACGAATACTTATTAATATTAAAAATAGAGCTATTCCCCATATATGAATGAAAAATAGAGCTATTCCCCCACGAGTAATATCGTATTTCGAGTAAAATTAGCTAAGGTTTAGTATTAATATTCACAGTTTATTTATTCGCACTCAACAAGTTCAAATTTCGCGCTGGACCAAGACCTCGTCCATCATAACTAGACTCGGATCGGGCTGATTATACTGATATACTGCACCACATTGATTGAAACTGCTGCAAATCTTGACGTGATTCAGTCGTGATCCAGTCGCTCTTTACACCTAGCTAGCATCAGCTGATCCAACTCTTGACTTGCGCGGACCAGTATTAAATATACAGCGCGAATGTGAATAATTAAAATAGACCTTGCCAAGAAGGGCGGTGCACTGGCAAAGCTCAGTCTTCCCCCATCAGTGCAGCGTCCAGGTAACTTAGTGCGGGTGCCATGATTCGATAATGCTACTCACGAAGTTCGAGACAAAATTGTCCAACTTTGATATCACCCTTTTCCATCTATCGTAGTCCTATTAATTCAACGAAGCTGAATCCGTCAATTAAACCTCACGAATGGAGGTTTCAAATGATGTGCTCAGCATTTTTGCATCTCAAAAATTGATTGAGAAAAGTGAGTCTCTTCAAAGTAGGACGGTTTTGCAGATTAAATGCAGTGAGTAGTATCTGAACGGGACGCAGCGAGTACCAGAAGGATATTCGATAAGTAACGACAGTCACTCAAGAGCTCACGGGGTAGGAGTAGTACTGTTGGCGCAAGTGGGGGCATACCACTGAATGATAAATACTTCTATAATCACTTACCACACCCTGTATACATCGATCGGAGAAGACGAATGTGATACACATAGTGTTGAGGGTGAGCGGGTGAGTTACTGAGGAAGGCTGCAATGTCTCAACGGAGCCCAGCACGCTGCGCCTTGGCAACGACACAAGCTGTGACGACAGGGTGTGTTCAATGTTCAATCCAACATGAACGCACTCGCCAGTTTCGTGAGCCGCAAGCTAGCTCCGTGGACTCAAACGACCCATTTAGCAAATGCAGTGTGACTGATGCACGATGCTGGATCCTTCGCCAGGTGTCCTGCGCTGGCTTGACAAAACTATACGCGGCAGGCGAAAAACGCAGCAGGAAAAACCTGAGCGGGCGCAGCTGATGGAGGTAAGAAATGGAGAGGAGAGAGCGCAACACTAACACAGACACAAACGCGCTATCTGCATGGGAACGTCTCATTATGTCCAGTGGCACATGCCTCATGGAACCACGGACTGTGAACCCGGTTGTCACGCCCAGCCTCCCATGAGTACCAGCGTGATAAAACAGTCAAAACATTACAAAGAGAAACGAAAAAGAAAGAGAAGGTGCAAGAGCATGCAACCCCGTGAGCGCAAAAAGGCGCAGCGAACCAGTGATGTTGATACAGGTGCCGTCTCTTGCTGTGCGTGTCTCTCACACAGGCGCTGTCACATGGGTGTGATTCTCAGAATCAGCCAAAATGTTGACAGTAATTTCCATGAAATTTGGCCGAAATAAGTTATGATTATGAGAGTTGTGCTTATGTTTGTGTGTGCGTTTGCTGGAACAGAGAAAGAGACACCATCCGCGAGCGCGCCTT
>WBZZ01001490.1:52500-62500 GCA_019918135.1 Paulinella micropora
CACTTTCTAGAGTATTCGCGAATCATAGTCTGGAATGCCTAGAATCAAATGAGTATTACCATTCTGTTAAGGTCACCACATTTTGTGTGACCCAAAGTCATTAAAAGTCTTTTCTTCGGTTATTCTTTACCCTTAGCGGGGTAGCTTCCCTAAACTCTGCGTTTGAGTGATAGATTACTTTGGTTATGAGCCTTGTCAAGGAGGCAAGCGTGCCAAAGCACGTATTGAGTCAAGTGCCCATATTCGAGGGCAACGACCAAAGCTTTTGGCCTTGGTCAAGCAAGTTTCAGAAGCACATGCAGGGGATATCTGTCCACGTGGCAGAGATGGTATCTGTGGCATTAGCCGACCCAGCTAAAGCCAAAAGGGATTTTCCTTACGACGAAGCAAGGGCTAAGACGGCAGAAGACTTAGAAGAGCCCGACACGCCCATAAGTGATAGTGAGGAAGATGAAGAGTCAGACACCTCTCAGAGAGGAAGACAGAGACCCCAGACAAAGAAAGAAGATATCAAACAGCCAGAAGGTTGGGATAAAATGACAGCAGAACAAAAGAGAGAGTGGAAAGAGAAAGAAGCAAGGGAAAAGAAAAGACAAAGTATGAAACAACACACAAGAAGAAAGACAGCTATCCGCAAAGAGAAGAAATATTATGAAAGGATGAAAACTTTGCAGTTATGTCTGTCTGTGGCTTTTTCCAAAGACAATGCATCTAATTTTCTGCGAACACAGAAGACGAAAGGACCCATTGAAGAGTTGATAGTAGTAAGAGATCAATGGGGAGGCATTTCCGGAGCAGGTAGGTACATGTTAGAGGAAGAGTTTGAGAGAACGAGACCAAGGGCAGGTCAGAGGTATGTAGACTGGCTAAATGAATTTCTCGCAAAGAAAATCCAGCTTGAAAGTTTACGTGGGGCGCCATTTTCCGATGAGGAAGCAAAGAGAAAGCTATTTGAGAAATTGCGCTACCATCCAGCTTTCGGGGATAAATTTCAGGTGGACCACTATAATCTCCCTGCCAGACTAAGACCAAATTTCTCGGAACTATGCGAAGCATCTAGGGAAAGATGGCTAATGTGGGAAGAAAAAGAAAGACGTAACAATTTCCGTGAGAGAAAAACTCAAATTCGCAAAGACAACAACAAGAAATCTCGGGATGGCAAGCAGCGGCAAGAGACCAATCTCCTGATGGATAACAAAGCGAAAAGGGGAGACAATAAACCGGGACCAAAGACAGTTCCAAACTGGACGCTCAAAGTCACGTGTTTCGGATGTGATGCTAAAGGCCATACCATGAGATATTGTCCGGTGATTTCGGAAAAGTTCCGCAAAGAAGGAAAATTAAAACGGAATCAAACGGAAGACAAAGGCACGGAACAAGAAAAGATCGAACAAAAGAACAATTACAAACACAAAAAGAAACCCTTTCATAAGAAAAAGAAAGCACTCACTTTGATAACAACCGGCAACGACAAAAACGAAGACGAACAAAGTGACTCTGATACAAACGTTGCTTTAATCCATATGGGGAACACTTATGATAAGAGCGATGATGATGAGGAAGAAAGAGAAAGAGATGACGAGCAACCAAGCTCACCTCATCACAAATCTACAAGTCCCCAAGTCCTTTTGAACGATACAAAGACTACACCTAGGGTAGGGAATAGACATAGTGAGAGTGGAGAAGGACTGGAAGTGCGGTTAGTATCGGCCACCCTACGAGGTCCCTCCTCACTACGGGGAGAAGGCAAGGAAGAGCGGTTAGTATCCGCCACCCCACGATGTTCCCCAGTCACCCCTAACCCTAACGAAACTCCTTTGAGGCTTGAGAGTTCTTACGGAGTCACGCCTGACACAAAATGTGCCGGAATAAACAGACGCAAAAAACCGTGTAATGTTTCCGTTGAAAAATCAAAAGGAAAATGAATATACGCAAATCACGCGAAACGATTGTCTTACGCGAGGTACTGCGGATATCACGCCACACAAGACCCAGATTATCCGGAGTTGGATTTGTCGGTAAGTCCCGTGTTGCGTCCCCCCAAATCTCCTTACTACCCAGACGAACGAGGTCTTAAAGCTGCGGCATTGGAAAAGTCTCCTAAAATTACGCAAAGACTCGTTTTCGGAGAATTTGAAACTTTACGTGACACCAAAATTTCCACAAGTCCACAAGTCTCGCAAAATATTCCGCAACAACCACGCAAACATAATCCATTTTCTAGTCAGCAGACCGGCCAGAGCAGAGAAGGGAAAGAAGAGAGTGGAGTGGATGAGGGAGAGCAACGACTTGGGCCCACTTCTGTCAACAAGTTTGGCAACCAAATAGGTCCCACCTCACAACAACTCCAAATCTCTAGTTCTAGACCAATCACAGCACTCCCACCAACACAGACAACAAACACGCAACCCATCAACCCTCCCGTCATAACCTTCAAAAATATAAATGAAATAGCTAAAACGTTGATGAATGAGTGCGTGAGGGGAATGAATGGAGAAGTGATGCGTGTCGTGAGTGGCGAGCTAGAGAGAGATGACTTTTTGACTGACATGGTAAGAGCAATAGAAGGAATGTACTTGGAGAGAGCAGTCAGACAGAGTCCCATCACTACACCTCCACAACTCACAGAAGAGAGACAAGGTGAGGGTAGAGGAGCCTCTGAGGGTGAACTAGAAACAGAGACAGAGACAGAAGGAGAGACAGAACATGTACTGATACATGTGAGAAAAAGAGTGATGAAAAAGAGAGACATGACAGTACAGGATAGTGGAGCAAGCACAGACATATCATGCAGAGAAGACAGATTGACGGATGTCGATGAGATAGACCCGGTAGAACTACTGACAGGTACTGGAGAAAGGGAGTTGAGTAAGTCAGGAAGAGCTAGGCTGACTGTGATAAATGGGAAAGGAAGGCCTAGAGCAGTAGAAAAGAAGATGTTACTCGACACTACCTTACCAGTTAGCATAGTCTCTACAGGACAGATGGACCACAGACACAACAGATCAGTCATCCACCAAAACGGACAGTTAGTAATACTCAAACACCCCATCCACATTAACGAGAGTGACATATTAGTAAGGGGAAGATTAACTAAGAGTATGATATATAGATGGGATGACGAATATGATGAACCATTGAAAGTCAACGAAAGATATGATCCTTTCGCAACAAGGGGGTAGAAGGGGAGGGAAGCCCCACAAATGAGAACAAAAACGAGACAAGTAAGCATGAAGTAAATAAGAGAGAGAAAGAATTACACGTAGATATAGTATTATATGAAGCTTACCCCAGAAAGTCAGATAAACCTAGAAAGATAGGAATCAAGCTTTTTCACTATGCCTGTGGGCATTATGGGTTAACAAAGATGCGCCTATTGGCAAAAATTTTGAACATTAAGTTAGTTGGTGACGAGAGCGATGTGAGATTTTGCGAATCTTGCATGATAGGAAAGTCTAAACGTTTGCCACGTTTTGCAGTTAATACAATAGAAAGAGCCCAAAAGCCAGGTATAATTCTACACATAGACACATCAGGACCGTGGGCAACTAGATCAATAGGTGGTAAACGGTATAAATTTTTGGTCACCGACGACTACTCACTGTTCATTCTTGACTTTTATTTAGCCCATAAGAATGAGTTTGTAGATTGCTTAAAACAAGCTGTAGCCTTTTATGAGAGACAGACAGGAAACAAAGTAAAGGAAATTCGCGCAGATCAAGAATTGGAGGAAGTCATTAAGTGGTGGAAAAATATTCGCTTTATTGGGAAAACCTCCGCGACAAACGATAAAGACGGGAATCCTATTGCGGAAAAAGTGAATGATATTACGGCGGGGCCTGCACGAGCAATGAGATATCACGCTAAATTACCGCCGCAATTCTGGGCAGAATTAGAACACGCAGCAACAACCATTCACAACATACTACCGGCAATTCACGAGGAACGCAAAGGAATTTCGCCTTATGAGCAGCTGTTAGGTAGAAAACCAACACTCTTTCATTTAAAACCAATAGGATGTATGGGTGTGTTACATATACCTAAGACTAAAGTGCGGAAGGGAGAGTACAGAGGGAAAAAGGTGATGCTAGTAGGATATGATCTAATTTCGGGAACTATACCGCGTATGGGATGGTAAGAAGATAATTTCCGGAGTGAGAGATGTGAGATTTAATATTCACAAAATCGGTAAACAAGCTCATCCTCCTAAACTAGTGTCGTGGGATAATGATGACTCTGAGGGGGAGAATGAGAATGAGAGCGAGCAACCACACACATCTCCACAAGCGTCACCACCCCAATCACCATCCCAATCACCACCTCAATCACCTAAGTCACCGCACAACGTCAACAACGACCACCCAACAACACACTTTGATGAAGTTGAGGGGGAGACAGAGAATGTTGATATCGATGCGAATGAGAATGAGCATGAAAATGAGCATGTGGAGAAGAATACATTGGATCACAAACATACACGCCTACACACAAGTCCAGAGCCACATTATCCACAACAATTACCCCCAGAGCACAAGATCAAGCCACAAGAGCATACAAATGAACAAGATCCAACAGATCCACTAAAAATACATGAAAGAAGAGCATACGAAGAAAAATCACCACCATCTAAGGGATTAACGTGGGAGCAGAGTCAGAGAGTAGCGGAGAGTAACATAATCCCCGGTAAAAGGCAGCGCAAGGCAGTAGAGAGATTTACCCCTAGCAATGAGCCCAAGAGAGAAAAGAGAGAGGCTCAAGAGCTAATAGGTAAGGTAGTAAGAGTGCCCGCGCGTGCATGGGGAGATGGATGGGCGAAGAAAAAGTACGGTAAGGGATGGGAGAGCATAGTACGAGTAGGGGTAGTCAGCAGAGTGAGTGACCCCAGAGATAGACTCGTAGTAAGAGACAGACCTCAGCCCACCCACATAGTTAAGTTTGAGGACGAAGAAGAACGGATGTTGAATTCGGAAATCCTCAAATACTCCGTGAAAGATCCCGAATACCCGTTACAAAGTCCCGCTAATATGTTTTTATGCGATGACCGTATGGTGGCAGATGAGATTCGTGATTTTTATTTGTATGTAGATATCAGAGTACCCAAAGATGTCATAGAGGAAGGTTTGACAGCTAAAGATGTTTTAGAGGGTATGAAAACAGAGCTAAAAGCTCTTCAATCCTTTAACACATACACATGGGTACCCCATAAGGAGGCAAGCAAGGCAGGAGTTAGTAAGATAGTTAGATTGGCATGGGTTCACAAAGTAAAGTTAGATGAGAACGGGAAAACGTTCATAAAGTCTCGTTTAGCTTTACGGGGAGATATGTTAGAACCCGGTGTTAGCTATAACCCAGATCAGCTCTTTGTTCCTTGCGCCGCGCACCATTCACTTTTATTTCTCGCCAAACTAGCTGCCTGGCACAAACACAAACTATACAGCATAGATTTTAAAAATGCATACCTAAATGCTCGTATGAATGACCCTGTTTATGCATATGCGCCAGAGAGTGTAGACAGAGAAGGGCATGAGGGGATGATATGGCGTATAGATGGTGCTTTATATGGTGCACCACAGGCAGGAAGAAGATGGTATGAGATATTAGCACCCAAGTTAGAGGAGCTAGGTTTTAGGTTGCTAGATTCAGACTTATGTATGTTTGTAGAAAATGATAAAGCTTTGAGAGAGGCGATAGTAGGGATATTTCATGTTGATGACTTGTTGTTCACCGCACCAAACAAACAAGCATATGAGCGTTTTGCGTCCGCATTAGAAAAACATTTCCCGCTCAAAAGACTCGGTATTGCCCGTGAATTCAAAGGAATAGAGATAGAGCAATCGAACGGGAAAATAATTTTGCATCAGCGAAAATATCAGCAGCAGATACTAAAAGAGGTAGGCTACGATTCTGCTAAACCCGTTAGTACTCCAGCGCAAGAACATTTCACGGAACCGATGTCGGAATCAGCTAGCTTGCGAAAATTTTCAATTCCTAGTCTAGTTGGTCGTTTGCTATTTCTCGCAAAGATGACAAGACCCGATAGAGAACAAGCACTAAATTCGGCAAGTGTCATGCAAACTATCGATAAGGGAATAACTTATGCGATGTTAGGCAGAATCTTTCGTTATTTAGTTAACTCTTATCGAGGTTTAGCTTACCATGAGCCTAAGTCAGAGCAAGAAGGGCAAACCTATCCAAAACTTTCCATGTGGCCCGACGCGGCTCACAAAGTTTGTAAGAAAACAGGGAAGTCCCGCACTGGATTCGTGATCCTATGGGGCAGCGATCCAGTTGCATGGTTATCAAAGCGACAGAGTCGCATCGCCCTGAGTTCCAATGATGCTGAAATATTTGCAGCAACTGAGTGCATTAGAGAGGGACTTGCACTAAAACACATTACACAAGAACTAAACATAGCCCAAAAGAGCCCGATAGAATTATTCGAGGATAACTCTCAAACAGTCTTAGCGGCAGAGAGGGGTATGTCAGGTAATAGAACTAAACACTTACCTTTAGAATTACACTTTATGCACCACCTACAGAGAGACGGTGAGATTAAGTTTGTAAAAGTAGGTACGAAGAAGCAGATAGGTGATGTAATGACAAAATATTTACCGAAAGAACAATTCGATTACTATTACTACTACTACTACTACTACTACTACTACTACTGCTACTACTACTACTACTACTACTACTACTACTACTACTCTACTACCACTACTATTACTACTATTATACTACTATTACTACTCAGGAGGAGGACGAGTTCGACGAGGATGATGAGTACGGACAGTCTTTGGTCGACGACGACGAGCGAGAGGACACAGGCTTCGGCGAAGATGACGAAGCCGTCATGTGAAACATGTAAACAGGCCGGGTGCGGGATTCGTGTTCTAGTGCGTGTGTATATGTATGTGTGTGTGTGTGTGTTGTGTGTGTGTTGTGTGTGTGTTGTGTGTGTGTGTGTGTGTGTATGTGTGTGTGTGTGTATGTGTGTGCGTGTGTGCGTGTGTGCATGTGTGTGTATGTGTGTATGTGTGTATATATATTACTGTCGACATTCAAGTGATGTCACTTTTAGTACTAGATCAACCGGAAAAAAAGTTCAACCGGAAAAAAAGTTCAACTGGAAAAAAAAATCGACTGGAAAAAAAAGTTAGACCGGAAAAATCAAGTTCAGCGGCTGAACTTGATTACAGGTAGAACTTTTTTTGTTGTTGCGTCGAACCGTAGGTTTTTTATACAGGTGAAACTTTTTTCAAGTTTTTTTTTTCAATTTTTTTTATTGTACTGTACAACTTGATATTATACAATAGACGAACTGTTTTTTATTGTACAATAATTGTTTGAATTTCATGATTCATTATACTCAGCTATATATATATATATATTTATATATGCTATATATGCTATATATATATATATGCTATATATATATAATATTATATCATAGTATATAAATATATATATATATACAATGTATTATATATGTATTATATATATATATATATTGCCACGGTATATATATGAGTAATGATATACAAATTGAAAAGTAATAAAACAACTTTAATAAATATTGTATTTATTATTTATCCAGAGTCTAAAACCTTGGCAATTGGGTGCCAGTGATTATTATGAGTCACTTTGACGTGCAATGATTTATAATCATTGCTTGCGGGTCACTTGAAAGTGACGGTGCACTGGTTATGATGATTAATACCGCGTGACTATTATTATTCACTTCAGTGTCAAGTACAACGTAAGTAATGATGATGTGATCATGATTTATTATGTCGCCCCTTAACGGAAATTGTAGGCATCACCCCCCGGATAGCCGGTAAAAAGTACCTTTTCCTGGTGACAGGTGCACCAGCTTGTTTTTCAGTATTATTTGTCAGGATTGGACCTGATGCCATTTTATTCCTGGTCTGTTGCCGTTTTCCTTTTTGGCTTCACTGAGCTAATATAACGAGACATCATTCTCATCTTTTGAGGACTGTGTTTGGTTGTATTACCGACTTTTTACGAGCTATCGTTGGGGGCATTACAAAATAAGTTAAGCACGCTGACAACCCCTTTTACCAAAAAAAATTCGGGCCGGAGGGACTAGGTAAAAAGTTACTGGTTATTGTAGATGCAACTTGAGACTTGCAGTGAATGCTTACTACGCAGGAATCATCATACCTAAATTTATTTTCTTTTATGTATTATATTATGATATTCAAAATAATCCGACTTAAATAAATTAAATCGTGCATTGAAATTAAGTGACAACTTCGCGGTCATTTATTAGACTTTTGATGGGCAGCTAACTACATATGATAAGTGAATAACTTAGTCTACCAGACCCGGCGTTCACGCTACAAGCCTGCTCTATAGTTAGACTAATTTAATAATCTGCAATAAACCAGCTCAGATGATGAAACTTATGATGCCGAGATCCGACAGCAGTAGAACTTTATTGAGAAAAAGGCGCCGGTGGCAGGGAAGGCGCGCAAATAGGCTGGCTGGGATGGACGTAAGTCACGTAGTAATGGCTCTAACGACACATATGCCGGACCATACTGACCAACCTAATTAATTATATTAATAGGTCTAACAGACCGTAGTATCATCTATTAATATATTCAACTAAGATTTTTCTACTGAATGTCGCAATTTTACAATACTACAATCATGATAATTGAAGAACGCTTACTATTAACATTAGTAGTAATTTAAATAATACTATCATTACTGAGTAATCTTACTACTACAATAATTGAAGAACGCTTAAGTAGTAATTTAAATAATACTATCATTACTGAGTAATCTTACTACGTAACTTCTTATAACTTTCACCCGTGGGCAGTGTAGGGCCTCAAAAAGCTATGGTGGGCATATCACCAGATTCAAGTTGTCCTCGCGCCCTGCTTATATTTCCCATGCTGTTTCTTTCACAGATCACTTTTTGAAAACATTTGAGTGCCAGTCTGACGAAGACTGCGAAGGAGGAAGAAGAAAAGAAGGATGAAGAGAAGTGGGAGGAAGAGAAGGAGGAAGAAGAGAAGGAAGAGAAGAAAGGGAAGGAGGTGGTGGTGGTGGAGGAGGAAGAGGAAGACAAGGAGGAAGTGCAGGAGGAGGAGGAAGAGAGAGAGAGAGAGAGAGACAGACAGAGAGAAAGAGAGAGAGCGAGAGAGAGAGAGAGAGCGAGAGAGAATGTGTGTTTGTGTGTGTGTGTGTGCGTGTGTGTGTGTGTGTGTGAGAGAGAGAGAGAGAGAGAGAGAGGGAGAGAGAGAGAGAGAGAGGGAGAGAGAGAGAGAGAGGGAGAGAGAGAGAGAGAGGGAGGGAGAGAGAGAGAGAGAGAGCAGCAACATGCTAAGGAGGAGCAGGAGGAGGAAGGCAAGAAGTAGAAGAATGAGGATGAGGATGGGGAGGAGGATGGGGAGGAGGAAGAGGATGAGGAGGATAAGGAGGATGAGAAAGAGGTTGAGTAAGAGGATGAGTAAGAGGAGGAGAGGAGGGAGAAGGAGGACGAGGAGAATTTTACGGCACGTCGTTTCCCTACCCTTGATGTAAAACGAGATTTTTGACTCACGGCTGTAATACTGGCTGGATCGTTTGTTTGGTGGAAGTGCGATCAGAAAAAATTTCAGGAAGTGGAAAGAATGAAGATATGCTTGAAAGGTCTGTACCCTCCTTTCTCCTAGCTTTGATTTCTCACGTTTATCAACTGGCTCAATCTCAATCGCTCAGTTCTTCGTCGTTCCCAGATTCCAAACCCTCTGGACCCGCGCCATCGTAGATTGTTTCAACCGAACCATTAGCTTCCTCTTGATTACGTTCGGAGCAGTCCGTCACATGACTGTGATTCAGCACCCCTTCTTTTTCATCTGAAACTTGCAGGCCTTCCCCTTCATGCTCGTCGATACAACTTTTAGCGGACTGCTCGATGGTGGTCATCAACAATTTTCCTACTTCTCTCATCTCTTGTACATTTTTCGACACTTTTTCGGAAGCT
>WBZZ01001490.1:67500-78594 GCA_019918135.1 Paulinella micropora
TCTGCAAAATAGAAAGGTGGCAGCCTACAGAAACAAGGCCCGTTATCAAGTTCTTTTTCGTAATCCTGGTCCAATCGGGAAGTTGCTAACTCATTCCTGAGGTATGGCATATCAATGATCGTCGTCAGATTAGCTGAATTAGATACGACACGCGGGCCGGGCTTCAGAGAATGGACGCCTCAGACTGTTTAGCTGTGACTGCCCGATGCAGCATGACGGCTTCATGACCTGCCTTTACGCATCCTAATTTGTTAACAAATGACAGATACTAAGCTGCTACAGCCATTCGTTGTATTTACTGTACCAGCGGCCGCGACACCTTGGGCGACTACCGTGCATTTTGTTGCTGGAAGCAGCCACGGCGGCAGTTTGCGCCTCAGACCGCCTCTTGGATGGAGTGACCGTACTTTTGGCTCTGCCAGCAGTGCCGCAAGTTGCTTCACCTGGATACTAGTACACCAAATGCAACGAATGCTTAGAAATTGATAAATATCAGTTCTGAATCATCATCGTAATATTATTAGCAATACTATTTAATTATCATTAATATTATATTTCAACTAATTTTAATATGATCACGGTTAATATATTAATAATTTACTTAGGATCGTGGACTGCTCAGAGATGCTCTCTGCCTTTTTATTCGTCTCCCAGGCGTCCCCGGTCAACTCACTTATCAGCTCAGCCAAACGGTACGTAGTACGGTACTTTAGTACAGAACCTTTTACAGAGTAACTGAATCCCGCCAAACGATGTAATAGACTTCTAAATGCCAACTTTGAACAGAGAGCTACTGTGACTCACTGGCACCATCCGCAGGGTAAAGTCGCGTAATTCATGATTCATAGGCCACGCCGCCGCCGCGGCCTATGCCATTGAAACAGGTGCAATATCTACTCATTGAGTTTTTGTCATTTTTCTACACCACTTATTGTATCCTCATAAGCTGTAAAGATCACAATTTGTGACTGAATCTACTGCAGGAAGACCGTGACGTCCGTGACTTTTCATTCTTGAATTTTCAGAATTAATTAGGTGTTGTAGGCATCACCCCCGGATAGCCGGTAAAAGTACCTTTTCCTGGTGATAGGTGCACCAGCTTGTTTTTCAGTATTATTCGTCCGGATTGGACCTGATGCCATTTTATTCCTGGTCTGTTGCCGTTTTCCTTTTTGGCTTCACTTAGCTAATACAACGAGACATCATTCTCATTCTTGAGGACTGTGTTTGGTTGTATTACCGACTTTTTTTCGAGCTATCGTTGGGGGCATTACATTTGGAGTCCACATCACTAGGGTGATTTCTTTCTGCTTAGCCACACAGGCAACAGAGTGAATTTTCACTGACCTGTCTCACACGGGGACGTCAGACGAAAACAAATACTCCAACACAGCTCCCTCATAACTCTTTCACAAAACAAATAATTTGATTGGTCTCAAGCAGGTGTCTCGTACCCTCTAGCCCAATCAGTTACAAACTCTCTGTCGTTCTTGCTGTTCTCACACAGAGACCAAGAAGAAGGAGGTGGACAGAAGAGTGAAGGAACACACACAAAACACAAACAAGCATAGGGACAGGAGCACAACACTCTACCCTTCTAGTTTGTGCATTTATCTGCATTATCTCACACATACGTCAGAGTATTTTTGCAAATCTCTGATCGTTTTCTAAAGGTAGGTCTGAGAACCTATCCGACCGACTGTCGACTTCTCAAGGAGAGCTTTTCTAGCTTCTCTATTACTATCTGTGTGTAAGTCCAAGTGCCTCATACTAGATACAATATAGAAAAGAAGGAGGAGAAAGTAATCTGAATAAGGAGAACACGAAATCGGAGAAAGTCTCAAAGACTATTTTTCTCAAACAAAAACAAACATACAAACAGTGTTTCATAGAGGACAGGGAATCTTATCCTACCCTCTCTATTAGTTTCTCTCTTCACTAGTCAATCGACTGAAGGAGGAACAGAACACAAACGAACAAAAACCAAACATAGGAGCTGACACTGTGCTCCTGTTGATCACTACTACGACATCATGTCGACAGAGACCGCCGAAGTGAGTGAATTCTCGGAGGCAGATCAAAGAAGAGAAGAAGAAGAAGCAGGAGGAGGAGGAGGAAGAGGATTGAATGAAGGAGGAGGAGGAGGATTGAATGAAGGAGGAGGAGGAGATGAAGGAGTAGGAGGAGGAGTAGAAGAGGGCTGGGATGATGAAGGAAGATATGGAGGAGACGAAGATGAAGGAGGATTTGAACAAGAAGAGACGGGAGGAGGAGGAGCATATGGTAATCCCTTACCACCTGCCTACACGGGAGGAGGAGGACGAAAAATGATCGACTTGATTCATAGTGATGGAGAGGAGATCACAGTGGAGGAACAACAGTGGGTGCAAGACCACTATGACCTCACTAAAGAAGAGTTTGATAACAATATGGGGGTAGAGAAGGACACCTATGTGTGGATCCCTCAGGATCAAAGAAGAGAGAAAAGTCGTGCTAAAAAGGATGTCTATATCCTATTATCAAACACAGCACAGCTCCTCGGCAAACTGGTCTCTGATCCAGAAGAGAGAAAGAAGATACAGCATATCAAGTTTGGGGACACACACACCCACCTTGAATTACTCGATGCTATCTTTGGGGTGTACACTCAAACCCTGATTTGGGAACGTACATACGGCCCACGATGTGAGGGTTACCTCCAGTACACAAACCCAAGAGCAACGGCCAGATTCCTCGCGACTGGTCAGGAGGCAGTCGATGTAACAAAAATGAAGACCAATCTGGGTTCGAAAAACTCGAGTGGCATATTTCATTTTTTTTACAATGGAAATAAAGGCCTTGGAGGAGGGGAAGGCAGAGATGGAAAAAAGCATTAAGGCAGCAGGAGAAACTCATCCTGTGATTGATGAGTTAGAGAAGACCGACAGAGTTCTGACCAAGATCAGACTGTTGATGGGTGCGTTACTGCACAAGGAGGCATGGAAGAGATGGATTCCTACCAAGGATCACTCTGCCCTTAAATCACTTAACAACGCACCACCGGTCGCCAACAAAGCAGGTGTTGACCAATATGTGGAGAAATATAATTTTCTCAGATCTGCTTCTGAATTGGTGGCCTTTATCACTCATGCTCAAAAGCTGGTGATATCTGAGAAGAAGAAGGCGAAAGAGAATGAGGAGTTCGAGAAGACGATGAGACTGGAAAGAATGAAAGCAAAAGTGAGTGCAAAGACACACCCTCCGACATATTTGACCCCACCAGCTCCTGCCCCACCAGCCCCTGCACCCTCGGGCTCAACTACGGTGGTGGTCACAAACACGGAGAAGAAGGACAGACAGAACATCATAAATGCCTTCAAGGGGAAGAAAGGAGGAGTGGCAAGTCTCATGCTATATGCCAAGACGAGCTCAGACAAAGACTCTGATGCTTCGCTTTTGAGCAAGCTCAAAGAGATCAATGCCTGCATGAAGGCTTTTCCTTGCGACGAAACGCAGGAATACGAGGCCCTTGTTACTGTTTTTGACCAATCTCTAGTCTCGGAGGGATTTGATCTGACACAGTACAAGTTTTTGAGAAAGAAGGAGGAGATTAAGAGAAACAATGCAACAGGCCTAGACGCTCAGTGTGAACTGGCGGTGGCCACACTCATTTCATATTTTCAATCTCATGGATACCAGCATCTCTGCACTGGTACTGTCATAGGATTTGAAATCTTTGAGACAGTGGCGATGAGTTTGAGGAGTGCTGTTGGCTTGGCGGCGACCCTTACGGAGGTAGTTTCCTCCTATGGGCTATTCTATGGCCGCAAGTCGATCATCCTCTATTTCTTCTCGGCGTTACACACAGTTAACCCGAGTAAGCTTACTCAGCTCATACAATGCTCGACGTTTAGCTCAGTGAAGTCCAAGAACTTCCTCGAGACACACGTGTTCGAAAATACGGTTCAAAGCGTTGCTCCGTCAGCACTGTTTCAAGAAGTGATGAGTGCATGCTCAAACATGGACTCGCTCACGGAGGCACATACGGCACAGGCAGGCGGTGTACCTGTTGGCGCACAAGCCACGTACACAAACAGAGTTGCCGGTTGGAAGAGACAGAGAGAGCCAGACCTGAAGACAGCATGTTGGAGGTGGTTCGCGGGCTTGCAGTGTAAGGCACAGATGGAGAACAGAGACTGCTCTTTCAATCATGATAGGCAGAACCCAACAGCAAGGGCAAATTTTCTGAGCAGGACGGAAGGCAAGGAACCGGGCCTTTTCAACATGCTTCAGATTGCCGCTGCGAACGAAGGTTGGTACGCCAATATGTGTGATGATGAGGAGTTACGACAGGCGATCATTGCCTATGTGGAGAGGATGAAGGAGAAGAAGGAGGAAAGGGAGAGACAAAAGAACCTAAAGGCCTCTCAAAGAGGACGAGAAGGAGGAGCAGGAGCAGGAGGACGAGCAGGAGGAGGAGGAGGAGGACGAGGAGGAGGAACATGGAGAGGAGCCTCGAGGTGGCAGGGAACCCCTCAGAGAGGAAGAGGAGGAGGTCGGGGATATACCCTTATGGAGGGAGAGCTGTTCGAGCTCCAGCCCCCCCACCAAGAGGAGGAGGAGGCTCCTGGGCAAGCTCTCAACCCGAATTTTGGTCGAGCTCAGGCCTACAACACTGCCTCGGAGACCGATACGTCATCCCACCCGGACACTACTCAAGGTAATCGTTTCGAGGTGGTGGAATGACTGGAGGGGGAAGAAGAGAGTAAGGAGAAGACTGTGAAGTTTAACCCTAAAAGTCACAGTGCTTTCTAATGCTGTTGTGCAGACTGGGCCAACGCTTCCTCAATCTGAATACAAAGATGTGGGTACACAGAGACTGCAGCCCCAAGGTAGTCTCATACCCGTTCATACATCACGGTTACCAATGATAACTGATGCAAATAGGAAGGCGAGACTTGCGATGGAGGCGAGGAGGCCAATGGCAGACGTATTGCCTCGGCCAAGCAAACAACCACGAACAGACTCAATGTCTACGGTCGCGGCGGGTGGCGAGCAAAAAGACAATGTGTGTACGCAAGTACCACAAGACAATGTCGCTCAAATAGTAAACGCACCAGTACCGCAGAATAATAAAAATGTTAATGAGGTGAAGCAGGAGGAGAAGAAGGAGGAGTTGAAAACCTTAGAGACAAGACTCCAAAATTTGGAACGTAAAGTTCTTGTTCTCGCAGCCAATATAGACAGGCCCGATGCTCTGTGTTATACGGAACTTTATTGTGAAACATTGAAGACAATATTAAAAGTTGGTAATGATACGATGGCGAATATTAATATTGTCTGCCGGAAGTTTTTAAATCGATACCGGGACTGGGTGGACGTAAATATGAAAAATTTGAGGGGCACTCTGAAGGGAGTAAGTAGTCGGACGGTCATCACGGGAATCATCACACTGACCTTTAAATTAAAATCCGCACGAGTATACCACATGGACCTTTATGTCGTCCCCGGTTACCACGGGTCAATATTACTATCGTATGACCAATTGGCTACGATGGGGGCTGTGATTGATTGCGCCGCACGGCGAGTGATATATGGAGTAAAAAGAGGAGAAAAGAACGATATTGATCCCTTCAACGCTACTGACTCTTCTGAGGCTTATGAGCTGAGTCTAGCGACGGATCACAAAAAGATGGCCATCGTACATGAGGCACTTGAGGTGTATGTTCACCCTCATGTCATAAGACCGGACGAGCTGTCCTGGACCGACAATTTGGAATTCCAAGTGTGCACTGTCACAGTTCCGACATGCCATTGGGACAAAAAGTCTATTGATGACTTAATTGAGAAGCGAAAGGAGGAGGTAATATGTGTCGCACAAAGAAGCCCGTCGTTGGCGAGATTCGCGGAAGGAGTAGGAGCAGATGTCCACATTACTAACGGATGCTGTTTCCATGCGAAAGTAGGAGAAGAAAAAAGGGAGGCGTTTGTACCAAGGAGAACGGGGCGAATCCCGGACACTCCACCAGAAACTATTAAAAGTTTTATTACTGATTTCTGGGGTGACGAGCCGACGTGGCCGCGTTCACTAACTGAAGTGAAGAAATGCTTACGGACTTTATTCGAAAATAATAAGCCGTATACTATTATCCTGCCGTATAATGAGAAGGCGATATGGGCGCAGGAAATAAGGGACCGGCTTATTGTTCATCCTATACCGGTACCCTCTCGCAAGCAACAGCTAGTGGTGGCTTGTCGTTTGGGAACTCGTGAGCAGAGCAGTGCATACAAGCGGAAGCTCAGAGACCTCGACAAGTTGAAATTGATACCGCAAGCATTCACATGCCTTGATGGTTTCTACACCCGTAAGGCTCCTTTGCAATACGCCAAACTTATTGACATGCTGGTGGAGCTCGGCAAAGATGATGAGCCGGACACGGTCACGTATGAAAAGACGGGCCTAGATGATGTCTCGGAAGAGGACTTAGGCTTGGAGGAGGACAGAGAACCCCTCAAGCAGACTGAGAAGATGTCTGATGAAGATTTCCAAGAGGCGGCGCGGAAAATCTTAGAAGAAGGAGTAGGCACGGAGAGAGAGAAGGAGCTTTTAAAAGCCAAATTAGAGGCGAACAAAGAAGTTTTTGACCCTCCATATGCAGGTGGTGTCAAGCCTGAAGATTTCACAGCGGTTATTTACAAAATACCGGGTGCGGAGCCGTCACCGGCACCACGAAGGGCGAACTTGAGTATACATGAGGCGAAGATAGCGGAGGAGCTAGCAAGACAGCTGCTCAATAAAGACTTTATTGAAAGATCAACATCTCCAATAGTCTCACAGCCGAGAATAGTGCCGAAGCCAGGAGGAGAACGGCGCCTGACAGTTAACTATGCTCGTTTTAAAAAGGTGCTGGAGGAAGAGAGAAATCCTCTCCCGACATTAGAAGAAGGAAGGAGAGTACTGCGGAATGCGAAATTCTATTCGGTCATTGACCTTAAGAACGGCTTCTGGCAGATACCACTTCAAGAAAAGTCCAGATGGCTGACGGCGTTTGTGGTGGGTATGGAGATATACCAATGGAAAGTGCTTCCGATGGGCCTCAAGCAAGCCCCATGACTCTTTCAGAAGGCGATGCAGAAGATGCTAAGCAGTCAGTACGATGATCTGACAGACGGAGGATTTATGAGAAGGAGGGGACAGAAAGCGGGAGAATATGCATTTTGCTATATCGATGACATTATCGTATACTCTAACACAATGGAGGAGCACATCGATCATCTGTCCGATATATTCAGGCGCATTGGAGCTTTGGCCTGAAATGCAATCTGAAGAAGTGTCAACTTGCCAAGACGAGTGTGACATATTTAGGGTACGAGATCTCTCATAACCGAGTCTCGATGTCTAAGGAGAAGAGGGAGGAGATTATGAATCGACCGATACCGAAGAACCGCACTGAATTGCACTCATTCCTTGCGATGGCGCAATACTATAGCCAGTAGCCAGTTCATACCCGATTGGGGTGCAACACGTGCTAAGTTGGAGAGAATGATAGATTTTGGAGACTTTGAGAAGTGGGATGAAGAGGCTTTGCAAGCGTTTCATGCGCTCAAAGATCTTATTTATAAAGACCCGAAAGACGGAGGACTGGTGTTAACGATGCCCGACTTCACGAAACAATTCATAGTCGATACAGATGCATCTACGTTTGCGATTGGGGCTGTATTACAGCAGGAAGATGAGGAGAAGAAATTACGCCCAATCATGTTTATTAGTAGAAAGTTGTGTGCGGCGGAGAGAAACTATTGCACAAGGCAAAGAGAGGCGTTGGCGGTGGTATGGGCCCTCAAGAGGCTCAGAGAGTATTTGTGGGGAGGACGTCGATTTATTGTTAGAACTGATCATCATAACCTGTTATGGTTGATAAATCATAAACAGACGGGACGGCTAGCGCGGTGGCAAGCGTTCTTGTTGTTTCGATTTTACAATGGTCCATCTACCGGGGAAGCGAAATGTGGTCGCTGATAGCCTCTCTAGGCTAGAGTTTAACTCAGAAGTATCGGCGTTGGTGTCCACGGTGGAGATGGAAGACTTGTCCACTGACAAGGTGTATGAGGTCAGCCACATTGAGACGATGGGATGGCGAGTGGAGTCCGATATGACCGCACAGGTCTACGGTACAGTCCACAAGGCCCGGATCACGGGATATGTTGTGAGCTACATACCCAGGAGGACGCTGAGTGGTCCTATGAGGTATATGAGAATGCGAAGGCGAACATAAGAGAGGAAGAGGAGACGCAGGATGTTTATGCGGAGCCTCCTCAAGAGCGGAGAAGTGACCTAGACGATGACCCGGAAAGAATCGGGGTAAGGCTAGAAGATGGTACTATCCATATAGCCTCGCCTACCGCATGGAGGCAACAACAGGCTCAAGATCCGGAGTTTAAGGAACTCATACAGTTGTATCAGAACCCGGATGATGACGAAAGCGATTAAAGATCAAATGAAGGAGATGGGATGGAGAGATGGTCTACTGTGGTACAAGGGCCTTCACGGTCGCTATGCGTCACAGCCGGACAAACGGACCCTTTGAGTACCGGAGAGTCTGAGACGATTTATATTTGTCGCAGCCCACAATTGCCCACTTTTGGCGCATCCGGGTCGACAACTAACTCACATGTTCGTAGCGAGGCGATTCTGGTGGAAGAAGATGAAGGAGGAGATAGATCAGGCGGTGGATGCATGCATCCCGTGCAAGATAAACAAAACACCGCTGAAGGCAAATTTTGGCCTGATCGGCGAATTTCCTCTTCATGCGGGGATGTTTGAGTTTATACACATTGATCATGTGGGACCTTTCCCAGAATCGAAGGAAGGTTACAAATACCTCCTTACGGCTATTGACAGAACCACCAATTATGTGTGGATAATCCCTGTCAAAGGCGTTACCGGCAAGACGACGGCCGAAGCGCTGATCGATAGGATCATCTCACAGATCGGAGTACCAAGAAAGATATGTTCTGATCGAGGCTCGGACTTTAATAACGAGGTCATCGACAAACTATCTAAGTATTACGGGATGAAATCAAAATATGTTACTGCCTATAACCCGCGAGCAAATGGTAAAATCGAGCGGGTACACAGACCCCTCAAAGCCTCGCTAAAGATGTATTGCACGAAGAAGGAGAATCAAAGAGCATGGGTCGAGGCAGCACCATCATTTGCGTTTGCAATGAACTGTCTACCCTCTACGGCGTTAGGAGGCGCGAAGAGCTCAATCTCGCCATATCAGTTAGTATATGGGCGTGAGCCTGATATCCCGACTTCGCTCCTTCACCCAAAAGACACTTGGGCGGATGCGGATGAGTTGTTTGGGATGAGACTTAGAGTGAAGATGGAGGCGAAGCAAAGAGTCAGGGCGCATAGAGAGGCGGAGCGCCGAAGACTGATACTGAAGGGGTGTGACAAGCGCACTTGGATCAGATCAAATTCCAGGTCGGGGATATTGTACTATTGTACCATCCTCAGGTCCCGAAGGGAGTCAGCTCTAAGCTGTTCACTCATTGGAAAGGACCTTATCAAATCATGGAACAGACGGGACCTCTGAACTACAAGATCAGGGGTAGAGGGAAGGTGCAAATTGTGAATGTACGAATGCTGATTAAGTATGATCCCTTCTTACTGGAAGATGAATCCGTTGAGGAGGCGTTAAAACGGGTGAAAGATGATTTCAAAGAGGTGCCGCCCATCCACAAGGAGGCTGGCATAGATCAAGAAGATGCTTATCGGGCACCGATAGCTGAGAAGGAGGAGAGTGAAGTTGACAGTAAGGAGAAGACTGACCGCATAAGCGCGGTGGGGACTCAATCTAAGTCTCCACGTGAGCACAGCGGAAAGAAGGAGAAGATCACAGAGGCGCAGCTAAGGAGAGCGCGAAATGATCTTATCAACGACCAACCGAGGAAGGCGATGAGGTCGATGAGATCAAAAGATGTCCACCAGGAGGATGAGGAGATTGACACTGACCCAAACGCTGGCAAGATCGAGATTGTCCATGAGCGATGGAAGGAAGGTGACGCAATAGCAACCATAGTTCTAACCATTGCATGGGTGAAAGACGCTTTTTATCTGATGAGACCAGCAGAACAACATGTTGCTGATGACACTCTCTCAGACTTATACTTAATGCGGGTCGTGGCAGTTCCACGAAAAACACGTGTCACACGAACACTCAAAATATCATCAGTCGCAAAAATAATGCAACCGATACTCCAGTTCTGGAGAAGTATGGAACCGGTCGAGGATCCAAAGGGCAAGACATTATCTGCCAGTATATAAAGACGCAAAAAGTCTCGAGACATGGGATGATACAATTACTCCCAGAGACAAGGATTACACTGCGTGGACCATTCAGACACTGCCAAGAGGAGTGCTTGACGTCCCTTTTGACTTATCGCTGGGCGGAATCCCTAACAAGATCTGGGACATTCTCGAACAGTCAAAGTTCGATTTAACTTTTGTTGGTGGCCCACCAGCAGGCAAAGAAATCCGCGCCAGAAGACGAAGGCAGTAACAAAGAAACTATTTTTCTTTATGAGTCTCAAATAAACTGATTGATTGCCCACGGCGTATCATGATTTGATCATACATCATCAGTTATTATTATGAATATTAAAATGACTCAAAGATATAACTTGGCATTCGATCGCAACATACGAGTGCGAAAGGTCGATCGACAATGATACTACACCGTAGACGGGGATCGCTAGTGTATTGAGCGATGGTGTTCCCGAGTATGACTCTCTTGCAAGTCCTGTGATGATTTTCTCGAAAAATGAAATGTTCTCTGAACTTCCATTAACTTATTTTTTACGATAGATTATATACTGTCGTACCTGTGCACGGTCAATCTCTACTTGTGTCGGTATATCGCAGGGTGGTACATACACCCGACTTCTGATATAGTATTAGGACTGCCCCTAATACTATATATAGATATCCGCTTTAGACAAGATATGTCATTAAAAAGACAATGTATTTACGTGATCTCCTGTGGAATAATAATAATATAATAATAATAAAATAAATAATAATAATAATAATAATAATAATAATAATAA
>WBZZ01001491.1:0-10000 GCA_019918135.1 Paulinella micropora
ATATAGTATTAGGGGGCCAGTCCTAATAACTATATCCGAAGTCGGGGTGTATGTACCCAACCCTGCGATATACCGACACAAGTAGAGATTGACCGTGCACAGGTACGACAGTATATAATGTATCGTAAAAAATAATTTAATGGAAGTTCAGAGAACATTCATTTTTCGAGAACATCATCCCAGGACTTGTAAGAGGGTCATACCCGGAAACACCATCGCTCAATACACTAGCGATCCCCGTCTACGTGTAGTATCATTGTCGATCGACCTTTCGCACTCGTATGTTGCGATCGAATGCCAAGTTATATCACTGAGTCATTTTAATATTCATAATAATAACTGATGATGCATGATCAAATCATGATACGCCGTGGGCAATCAATCAGTTTATTTGAGACGCATAAAGAAAAATAGTGTCTTTGTTACTGCCTTCGTCTTCTGGCGCGGATTTCTTTGCCTTGTGCAATAGTTTCTCTCCGCCGCACACAACTTTCTACTAATAAACATCATTGGGCGTAATTTCTTCTCCTCATCTTCCTGCTGTAATACAGCCCCAATCGCAAACTTAGATACATCTGTATCGACTACGAATTGTTTCGTGATGTCGGGCATCGTTAACGCCAGTCCTTCATCCTTCAGGTCTTTGTAAATAAGATCTTTGAGCGTATGAAACGCTTGCAAAGCCTCTTCATCCCACTTCTCAAAGTCTCCAAAATCAATCATTCTCTCCAACGTAGCACGTGTTGCACCCCAATCGGGTATGAACTGGCTATAGTATTGCGCCATCGCAAGGAATGAGTGCAATTCAGTGCGGTTTTTCGGTATCGGTCGATTCATAATCTCCTCCCTCTTCTCCTTAGATATCGAGACTCGGTTATGAGAGATCTCGTACCCTATGTCACACTCGTCTTGGCAAGTTGACACTTCTTCAGATTGCACTTCAGGCCAAAAGCTCCGATGCGCCTGAATACATCGGACAGATGATCGATATGCTCCTCCATTGTGTTAGAGTATACGATAATGTCATCGATATAGCAAAATGCATATTCTCCCACTTTCTGTCCCCGCCTTCTCATAAATCCTCCGTCTGTCAGATCATCGTACTGACTGCTTAGCATCTTCTGCATCACCTTCTGAAAGAGTCCTGGGGCTTGCTTGAGGCCCATCGGAAGCACTTTCCATTGGTATATCTCCATACTACAAACGCCGTCAGCCATCTGAACTTTTCTTCCAGTGGTATCTGCCAGAAGCCGTTTTTAAGGTCAATGACCGAATAGAATTTCGCATTCCGCAGTACTCTCCTTTCTTCTAATGTCGGGAGAGGATTTCTCTCTTCCACCAGCACCTTGTTAACACGAGCATAGTTAACTGTCAGGCGCCATTCTCCTCCTGGCTTCGACACTATTCTCGGCTGTGAGACTATTGGAGATGTTGATCTCTCAATAAAGTCCTCATTGAGCAGCTGTCTTGCTAGCTCCTCCGCTATCTTCGCCTCGTGTATACTCAAGTTCGCCCTTCGTGGTGCCGGTGCCGGCTCCGCACCCGGTATTTTGTAAATAACCGCTGTGAAGTCCTCAGGCTTGACACCACCTGCATATGGAGGGTCAAAAATTTCTTTGTTCGCCTCCAATTTGGCTTTTAAAAGCTCCTTCTCTCTCTGTGCCTCCTTCTTCTAAGATTTTCCGCGCCGCCTCTTGGAAATCTTCATCAGACATCTTCTTAGTCTGCTTGAGGGGTTCTCTGTCCTCCTCCAAGCCTAAGTCTTCTTCCGAGACATCATCAAGGCCCGTCGTTTCATACGTGACCGTGTCTGCTCCACCCGCATGTCAATAAGTTTCGCGTATTGCCAAGGAGCCTTACGGGTGTAGAAACCATCAAAGCATGTGAATGCTTGCGGTATCAATTTCAACTTGTCGAGGTCTCTGAGCTTCCGCTTGTATGCACTGCTCTGCTCACGAGTTCCCAAACGACAAGCCACCACTAGCTGTTGCTTGCGAGAGGGTACCGGTATAGGATGATTAATAAGCCGGTCCCTTATTTCCTGCGCCCATATCGCCTTCTCATTATACGGCAGCATAATAGTATACGGCTTATTATTTTCGAATAAAGTCCGTAAGCATGTCTTCACTTCAGTTAGTGAACGCGGCCACGTGGGCTCGTCACCCCAGAAATCAGTAATAAAACTTTTAATAGTTTCTGGTGGAGTGTCCGGGATTCGCCCCGTTCTCCTTGGTACAAACCCCTCCCTTTTTTCTTTTCCTACTTTCGCATGGAAACAGTATCCGTTAGTAAGTCAATGTGGACATCTGCTCCTACTCCTTCCGCGAATCTCGCCAACGACGGGCTTCTTAGTGCGACACATATTATCTCCTCCTTTCGCTTCTCGATTAAGTCATCAATAGACTTTTTGTCCCAATGGCATGTCGGAACTGTGACAGTGCACACTTGGGATTCCCAATTTTCGGTCCAGGACAGTTCAACCGGTCTTACGACATGGGGGTGAACGTACACCTCAAGTGCCTCATGCACGATGGCCATCTTTTTGTGATCCGTCGCTAGACTCAGCTCATAAGCCTCATAAGAGTCAGTAGCGTTAATGGGATCAATATCACTCTCCTCTCCTCTTTTTACTCCATATATCACTCGCCGTGCGGCGCAATCAATCACAGCCCCCATCGTAGCCAATTGGTCATACGACAGTAATATTGATCCGTGGTAACCGGGGACGACATAAAGGTCCATGCGGTATACTCGTGCGGATTTTAATTTAAAGGTCAGTGTGATGATGCCCGTGATGACCGTCCGGCTACTCACTCCCTTCAAAGTGCCCGTCGAATTTTTCATATTTCCGTCCACCCAATCCCGGCATCGATTAAAAAACTTCCGGCCGACAATATTAATATTCGCCATCGTATCATTACCAACTTTTAATACGGTTTTCAAAGTTTCACAATAAAGTTCTGTATAACACAAAGCATCGGGCCTGTGTATATGTGCTGCGAGAACAAAAACTTTGCGTTCCAAATTTTGGAGTCTTGTCTCCAAGTCCTTCATCTCCTCCTTCTTCTCCTCTTGTTTCCCCTCACTAACGTTTTTATTATTCAGCGGTATCGGTGCGTTTACTATGTCAGTGATATTGACTTGTGGCACTTGAGTGCACTTATTGTCTTTTTTCTCGCCGCCCGCCGCGACCGTAGACATTGAGTCTGTTCGTAATTGCTTGTTTGGCCGAGGCGATACGCCTGCTATTGGCCTCCTCGCCTCCATCGCTAGTTTCGCCTTCCTATTTGCATCAGTTATCATTGGTAATCGTGATGTGTGAACGGGTATGAGGCTATCTTGGGGCTGCAGCCTCTGTGTACCACATCTTTGCTCTCACATAGAGGAAGTGTTGGCCCAGTCTGCACAACAGCATTAGAAAACACTTTGACTTTAGGGTTAAACTTCACAGTTTTCTCCTTCCTCTCTCCTTCCTCTCTCCTTCCCCCTCCTGTCATTCCACCACCTCGAATCGATTACCTTGAGAAGCGTCCGGGTAGGATGACGGATCGGTGTCCGAGGCAGTGTTATAAGCCTGACCTCGACCGAAGTTTGGGTTGGAGCTTGCCCATGAGCCTCCTAGTCCTCTAGTGGGGGGCTGGAGCCCGAAAAACCCTTCCTCCCTGAGGATTAAATTCCCGACCTCCTCTTTCTCTATAAGGGGTTTCCTGCCACCTAGAGACTCCTCTCCATGCTCCTCCTCCTCGTCCTGCTCCTCCTCCTCCTCGTCCTCCTCCTCCTCCTCGTCCTCTTTGAGAGGCTTCTTTGTCTCTTCATATAGGCAATAATTGCCTCTCGTAACTCGCCGTCATCACACTGATTGGCATACCAACCTTCGTTCGTAGAGGCAGTCTAAAGCAGCCGGAAAAGGCCCAGTTTATTGCCTTCCGTCTTACTTATAAAGTTAGCCCTTGCTATTGGGTTCTGCCTGTCATGATTGAAAGAGCATTCTCTGCCTTACACTGCAAGCCCGCGAACCACCTCCAGCAGTAGACCTTAAGGTCTGGCTCTCTCTGTCTCTTCCAACCGGCAACTCGGCTTGTGTACGTGGCTTGCGCGCCAACAGGTACACCGCCTGCCTGTGCCATGTGTGCCTCCGTGACTGTGTCCAAGTGAGAACATGCACTCATAACTTCTTGGACCCCCTCCGGCATATCTTCCCCCACCAGCTCCTGCCCCACCAGCCCCTACACCACCGGGCTCAACTACGGTGGTGGTCACAAACACGGAGAAGAAGGACAGACAAAACATCATAAATGCCTTCAAGGGGAAGAAAGGAGGAGTGGCAAGTCTCATGCTCTACGCCAAGTCGAGCTCAGACAAAGACTCTGATGCTTCGCTTCTGAGCAAGCTCAAAGAGATCAATGCCTGCATGAAGGCTTTTCCTTGTGACGAAACTCAGGAATATGAGGCTCTTGTTACTGTTTTTGATCAATCTTTAGTCTCGGAAGGATTCGATCTAACAAAGTACAAGGTTTTGAGAAAGAAGGAGAAGTGTAAGAGAAACAATGCAACAGGCCTAGACGCTCAGCGTGAACTGGCGGTGGCCACACTCATTTCGTATTTTCAATCTCATGGATACCAGCATCTCTGCACTGGTACTCTAATAGGATTTGAAATATTTGAGACAGTGGCGATGAGTTTGAGGAGTGCGGTTAGCTTGGCGGCGACCCTTACGGAGGTAGTGTCCTCCTATGGGTTATTCTATGGCCGCAAGCCGATCATTCTCTATTTTTTTCTGCATTGCACTCAGTGCACCCGAGCAAACTCACTCAAGTCATACAACAATGCCCGACGTTTAGTACAGTGAAGTCCAAAAACTTCCTCGAGACACAGGTGTTCGAAGCTACGGTTCGAAACGTTGCTCCGGCAGCACTGTTCACTACTCACTGTTGCTTTCATTCTTTCCAGTCTCATCGTCTTCTCGAACTCCTCATTCTCTTTCGCCTTCTTCTTTTCAGATATCACCAGCTTTTGAGCATGAGTGATAAAGGCCGCCAACTCAGAAGCAGATATAAGAAAATTATATTTCTCCACATATTGTTCGACACCTGCTCTATTTGCGACCGGTGGTGGAGCTGTGGTTGTTTTAAGGACAGAGTGATCATTGGTAGGAATCCATCTCTTCCACGCCTCCTTGTGCAGTAACGCACCCACCAACAGTCTGAGCTTGGTCAGTATCCTGTCGGTCTTATCTAACTCATCAACCACAGGATGAATTTCTCCTGCTGCCTTAATGTTTTTCTCCATCTCATTCTTCCCCTCCTCCAACGCCTTCATTTCAGTCGTAAAAAATTGGAATACGCCATTCAAGTTTTTCGAACTAGAATGGTCTTCATGTTTGCTATATCGACTGCCTCCTGACCAGTCGCGAGGAGTCTGGCCCTTGCCCTTGGGTTTGCGTACTGGAGGTAGCCCTCACACCGTGGGCCGTACGAACGTTCCCAAATCAGAGCTTGGGTATACACCCCAAAGATAGCATCAAGTAGTTCAAGGTGGGTGTGTGAATCCCCAAACTTGATATGCTGCACCTTCTTTCTCTCTTCTTGATTAGAGACCAGTTTGCCGAGGAGCTGTGCTGTGTTTGATAATGGGATATAGACATCCCTTCTAGTACGACTCCTCTCTCTTCTTAAATCATGAGGGATCCACACATAGGTGTCCTTCTCCGCCCCCATCGTGTTATCAAAATCTTCTTTAGAGAGGTCATAGTGAGCTTGTACCCACTGTTGTTCCTCCTCTGTGATCTCTTCCCCTTCAGTATTAATCAAGTCGATCATTTGTCGTCCTACTCCTCCTGTGTGGTCAGGTGGTATGGGATTACCATAGCACTGCTCTCTTCTTGTTCAAGTCCTCCTCCTCCTTCATCTTCGTCTCTTATCCTCCCAGCTCTCTTCGACTCCTCCTCCTCCTCCTTCATTCCCTCTCCCTCCTCCTCCTCCTCCTCCTACGCCTACTCCTACTCCTATTGTTACTCTTCGTCTACTAATCTCTGTTCCTCTGCCTACTCCTTCTCCTCCTGCGTCTTCTTCTTCTTGTCCTCCTCCATCATCCGATCCTCCTCCTCCTCCTTCATTCAATCCTCCTCCTTCTTGTTGCATTAGCTCTTATTGTTCTTGTGATTCCAAATATTCACTCACCTCGGTGGTCTGTGTCGACATGGTGTCGTATTAGTAAATAACAGGAGGACAGTGTCAGCTCCTATGTTATGTTTTCGTTCGTTTGAGTTCTGTCCCTCCTTCAGTCGACTGACTAGTGAAGAGAGAAACTAAGAGAGAGGGTAGAGTGAGATCCTCTTTCCTCTATGTGACAATGTTTGTACGTTTGTTTTTGTTTGAGAAAAATAGTCCTTGAGATTTTCTCCGATTTCTTGTCCTCCTTACTCAAATTGCTTTCTCCTTCTTTTCTATATTGTATTTAGTATGAGGCACTAGGACCTACACACAGATAGTAATAGAAAAGCCAGAGAAGCTCTCCTTGAGAAGTCGACAGTCGGTCGGATAGGTTCTCATACCTACTTTTGAGAACGATCAGAGATTTGCAAAAATACTCTGACGTATGTGTGAAATAATGCAAATAAAGGCACAAACTAGAAGGGTAAAGTGTTGTGCTCCTGTCCCTATGCTTGTTTGTGTTTTGTGTGTGATTCTTCACTCTTCTGTCCGCCTCCTTCTTCTTGGGTCTCTGTGTGAGAACAGCAAGAACGACAGAGAGTTTGTATCTGATGTCTCCTTGTGAGCACACCGATATGGATTGGGCTAGAGGCATGGGACTCCAAATGTAATGCTCCCAACGATAGCTCAATAAAAAATCGGTAATACAACCAAACACAATCCTCAAGAATGAGAATGATGTCTCGTTGTATTAGCTCAGTGAAGCCGAAAAGGAAAACGGCAACAGACCAGGAATAAAATAGCATCAGGTCCAATCCGGACAAATAATACCGAAAAACAGGCTGGTGCACCTGTCACCAGGAAAAGAGTACTTTTTACCGGCTATCAGGGGGGTGATGCCTACAAAGGGGGTGACCCTAGCACAAACAAAAACCAAACACATACTGTGTTGTTCGACTGTATAGAGTGTGGAAGAACGGAAATACGACACAAAAATGCAAAGACACGTGAACGATCTGTCCCACATATGTGGTTTTTGATGACCTCTGATCTTCCACGTTCGTTGAGTAGTACCTTCCTTGTAGGAGGTGCTTTCAAATCGATCTGTCGACAGAGCACACAAAACTCGTGTGTGCAGTTTCCACTTGAAAGGAAAATTCGAATTGTGAGTTTGGATACAACCCCAAGGGATAAATACACAACGAACTCTTATTAAAAGACTCTATGGCTGCAAAAAGCCCTAACTCCTAAGAGTAGGTGAAATACCAGTAAATAGCTGAGAGGTGACTTCGTTTATTTACGTTGATTTCTACTGGTTTGCAGACTTGTTTTGCAAAGTACGATCTTGATTGAACGTAGATTTGTGAGTAGCTGTTAGACAACACTTGAAGCTATATGTGCAGAGTACTTGAATGTGGCTTCGAGTTCAAGTGATTGGTGTTCAAGTGGAAGTCCTGAACTTTCATTTGGGAAAGTCTTTCTGAGCCTAATAGCTATGCACGCAGTGCAAGGCAAATATCATTTTTATGTTCTCTTGACTGTGTTCCCCAAAATTTACAGATTTTGCGGTTTTTGGTATATCATGGGAAAATTGCAATTGCTGTAAAAACTTTGATTAAATCGTTTGAAGTCATTCCTGGACGAAATCGAAAGTTAGTTAGTGAAGTCGAAACGTCGTGCAGAGAAGAATCTAACAGATCATTCAAAACAGTAAAATGTAAACGGTAGTGGTTTTGACCTGTCGTTAAAGTGCTCAGTCTGATTTGATAAAAAGAACGAGATGTGATTGTCTTGCAAAAAAAAAAAAAAAAAAAAAAGAAGAAGAAGAAGAAGAAGAAGAAGAAGAAGAAGAAGAAGAAGAAGAAGAAGAAGAAGAAGAAGAAAGAGAGATTGTCTCTTCTAAGAGATTGTCTCTTCTAACCGAAGTGGATAATGAAAGAGATACACATTGATGGGATGCGCGATGCAGATGAAGATGTTTCGAATCTGCCGGGGCCGGATATCGATGGATTAGCGGCACTTAGACAACATGATTGAGGCGCAGTAGCGAAGCGATGATATCGGGGAGCCGAAGTCGAGCCGAAGAGAGCTAGGTGGCCAAGTAAAACAAAGCAGAGATGTATTAATTATTAAAAAATGCAACAAGTATATTGTCTAGACCGTGCCCATGTCAATATAATCTCCGAGGTGTTCAAATCCAGCAAAGATGATTGTTGTCTATGTGTATGAGCATGGATACCATGTGGTATCCATAATTATTAACATTCCTCATCAGAAAAAATAATAGAATCATCAAATTTTATTAATATTATTATTAAACTTTGTTTTCCTGTCACCAAAAGCAAAAAAAAATTATTAAAAAAAAGTCAGAAGGCGCTTGCCTTAGTGTCTGAGGCTCCCGCCCCAAGGTCATTTTTACCCCTCATACCATATGGTCATCGTCGTTTGAGCGATTTCAAACAAATATTAATTCAAGGAAATATGTTAGTTTTAAATGTACCCATGTGGAACAATATCCACTGGGGTCATAATATGCACCCTCAAATTTTCTTCTGATCATTTTCTACATAATATTAGTTCAATACATTAAGGTGGAGCGGGAGTGTCGTTTCACCTGTAATGGTGAGACCACGCAGACGTCAGGTTTAAGGAATGCAGGAGGTAGACATCCTTTATCATTCTTGTTCTTGCATGCCTCGAACTAACTACGTCTTGGGGCCTGTATATGCAAAATTGAATTCTACTGGGTTCTACCGAACAAACCCAGGGTTGAGGTGGTTTGATTTTTTTTCGTTAGTGAGGAGAGGTCGCGATCGGTAGTCTTCACTTTAACTTAATGTAAATTTCCAATGCTATAGCCAGATAGCTAGATAAAATGCTAGCATAGAAATTTTTTAATGCATTGAAAATCCAAATGCTAGAGTCAATCCTGTCTAGCTTTAGTCACTGCTACTAGGCCTAAAAAGTGCGACATGTACAGATGTACTAGCAGAGTGATAATGTGAGGGACACCGGGGCTACTACGAGTAAGTTTAGTCAATATCTAATCTAGAACCTAGAACTTAAAATGCTAGCATATACTAGTTTTGATGTTGGCAAAGCGGGAAGGGCCGGTCCGTACGACATTATTGGGCAATAGAACTCAATTTTTTGCACCACTAACAATTTGGTAAAAATCTAGGATCCTGACACCACTTTTCAATGGTACTGGTTTGCGTAAAATGCTAAAGTTGCTAAAAAATGCATGATGAACCGAAGTTCTTCCTCCCACTCACACAAGCACACAATAGTACTCACAATAAGCCAGACTGTAAGCCTTTTACCTTGAATGAACCTGCAGAGAGGTGAGCATGGACACCAGGTGTGATCGGCCTTTCTTGTTTCGGTTTTTCGTCTAGTTTTCAGTCTTCCATTGGCTGGGACTAGTTCTCTCTTTGTACGTCGAGAGAAATCGAGACAAAGAGGACGAGAAAGACGAAGAGAGAGAGAGAGAGAGAGAGAGAGAGATCGGGAGAGAGAGACAGATAGATCTAGGGAGAGAGGAAGAGAAAGAGAGATCGGGAGAGAGAGAGAGAGATCTAGGGAGAGAGGAAGAGAAAGAGAGATCTAGGGAGAGAGGAAGAGAAAGAGAAAGAGATCGAGAGAAAGAGGAAGAGAGAGAGAGAGAGAGAGAGAGGGAGATAGAGAGAGAGGGAGACAGAGGAAGAGAGAGAGAGAGAGAGAGAGAGAGAGGGAGACAGAGGAAGAGAGAGAGAGAGAGAGAGAGTTTTATGTATGTTTTTAATTGTACAGAGAGATGGATTGTAGGTTAGAATATTAGAGAGGATTCGAAATGCAGGGTAGAATAT
>WBZZ01001491.1:20000-50000 GCA_019918135.1 Paulinella micropora
GTAGTTCGACAATGTCGGTCATCCTTATAGTTTCAAGTCAACAATAGTTTCGTTCAAAAGGGGCAAAAAATGGGGCCTTTTTTATCAATGAATAAAGCAAGTAAAAGTTAAGCAAGAAACGCATTTATATTACCCGTGGGGGGCTGGGTAAATATATGGCTTTTGGTCCGCTCCTCGGTCCCCCTTCAATCTCAACTTTTTTCAATCTCAACTTTTTTTCAAACTCGCCCCCTTAAAATCTCAACTTTTGATTAATACCAAGCCTTCTTTTGGCCTCAATTTTTTAAATCTTTTTCAAACTGGGCCCCTTAAAAATCTCAACTTTTTAAACTCACAATACTAAGCACCGCAAAGCCTTAATTATTCTTCTTATTGTCGGGGCTCAGTTTTCATACTCTTTCTTTAGGAATAATTTGAAAACTGGGCCCTTTCAATACTAAGCAACAAAAAGCCTTAAATATTTCTTCTATTACGAGTTTAAACTGGGCCCCTTAAAAATCTCAACTTTTGATTAATACCAAGCCCCTTTTTGGTCCAAAAAAAATCTATTAATTATAAACTTTATTTCGTTTTCGTAATTGCCCTTAGTTTATCCTCACGAGATAATTCAATACTTTCGCCCCCCTCTGTTTCGGGTTCATCGTGGTCGGCTAACACTGGAATATTATTCTCTTGTTGTTTTGTTAGTGTAAATAATTTCGTTTCTAATGGTCCATTATATAACCTGTAATGTGTTCTATGATTATTAGTCGCAAAAACTGAAATTCCAAATTCAACACTAACCATTGAAATAAAAAACCTTAATCCATTGGAAAATAGTTGCTTATGTCCTTCTTTCGCCATCATTTCTAGTTTTTCAATCCGCCTCTCGTCGGTGCTACTTATAATGAGTTTATCACAGCTAAAATCTGTTTTTAATAAGGCATCTTGAATTTGTTCTTTCGTTATAATTAATTCGTCGTTCAATTTAGTAAATCCCATTTTAGTTAATACATCAACCATTCAAGACTGTTTTTTGTATCGCAATAATCCCTCGTTGCTTAGATAATTAAAGCAATATCTTCTTTTTTTTTCTTAGTCTCTCGTTGTTTTCATCGTCTTCAATCAATATTTTTTCTAATACATGATTGTCTGATTTTTTAACCTCCTTCAATCCGTTTATTAAATCGCCGTTGTTTCCATTTTAAAAATAATGTAATGAATTGTAAAACCACTTTTTATGTTTATCCTTGCCGTATTCGATATACCATTCGGGTTCCTTTGGTGGTGTTTTCCGTAATTTGTAATGATTAATTAATGAATATTTATCATAAGCGGATTTTGTTTCTTCGTCCCAATTCGTTTCCTCGCCCCGCTTTCTTTCATCTTCTTTTTGTTTCTTCAATTGTTTGTATTCAATCTCGGTCAAATCTTTCGCCTCTGAGAGTTTCGTCGCTTTTTCTAGTTTAACTGCCCCCGTCGCTTCCGCGTGCTTTTCTTTCATATCGTTATTTTTATTTACCTCGTCGTAATATTCTACATCATCGCCGTTAAGAATACACCAATTCACTAGATTGTTTAAACCCGCCCTCTTATCCGCATTAGTAGAAACCGCATTTCTCGCTAATAGTCGTGTATAATTTCCCGCCTTGAAAGTCTCATGTCCAATATCGGAGACCTCAATTCCACAAAGGGACAATAAACCTGATAAATCGTCATTTTCTGGTATCTTAGAATATAAATTTCGTAAATAAACATCTTCGCTTGTAATCGTTGGAATATTAAAAGTTTCATACGACACGAAAACCTCGTTGTCCGCGGGGTGTTGCACTCGGTTCAACATTTGAAGCATATCGCCAGAAGTCGTCGTCATATTGTTAAAAATTCCCACAACATTATCAATGACATTTCTTTCGGTGTAATCAACCCCCGCTTGAATTGAAGGACTGCCTACAATAAGGTCGTAGTCCTTCCAAGTCGCATAATCGTTTTCAAAAGAAGCCTTGACTTTTTCGCTTTCAATTGTAGCACTACAAATGACAAGCACTTTATAACCTTTATCTTCAAACATTTTCCCTAAGCCTTCTATTTTTTCAGTTCCCATGTTGGTTAAAACTGCCACTTTTTTATTTGCCTTCAAAAGGGTTTCCACTCGTTCAATTGACACATTATGGTCCAATGATATTTTAATTAATCGGCCTTTCATATTCGCGGGCCTTTGATTGTAAAATATTATGTCATCTCCCTTATGTTTCCTCATATTGAATAACCGCGTAATATTGTCAGGTTCCATCGTTGCCGACATAATAATGACCTTATTTGCCACTCTCATAAAATGTTCAAATTTCTTCCAATTCATAGAAGCCAATCTATTTTTTATATATGTGTCGCCCGACATATGTCGCAATACAGCATCAATCTCATCAATAATTAACAGGTCGCACACACCACAATTCCCGTCCGCGGTCCATTGTATCCGATTAAGACTATCTAACTGACACACAACCCTTTTTTCCGTTATCTTACCGCTTTTTTGGTCCAGATACAACAAAAAGCCCTCATATTTTCTCTTGTATTCTCTCGCCAACATTCGCCTCATTGATATTACAAGGATTTTCATTTCAGGATTTTTCACTGGTGCCTCCTTTATCGCCATTGAATTCGCCGTCGTCTTACCAGTTCCCACAGGACTTATAACAGATATCAGCCCCGCCTTCCCGTTTGCCATTGCTTCAGTTAATCCTTCAATGTCGCTACAAAATCACATATCGCTAAGTTTAAATGTGGTCCCGTCAGTCGCACATCGTTGAATACTTTCAAGCCTATCTCTCAGGGTTGTTTCTTTGTTCGCCATCGCTTCGGCTATTATCTTTTTTGCTTTTTCGGCGGGAGATATTTTCTCTTTCTTCCCGTCGGGTAGTTTTACCATTGCCCCTCCATCTTTACGGATACAGCCACGATAAACGGCCCCGTTTGGATACAGCACCGCATATAATGTATTATCCCGTTCATGTATCACATTACATATATCGCACACAATACCATATTTGACCTTGTCAAAGTTGTAAAATGTCGCGTCTTCTTTTTCAACCTTAGAGCGGAATTCGTGGTCCATTTTGTCGCCAAGGCTTTTTATAACGAGTTTGACAATCGGATCGGATACCGCGCTGGGCTTCTCCAGTGTTGCTCTTTTTGCTTTCTCTTTAATGTTGGTTCTCTCGCTATCACCGCAGGATACAAGGTAATCTTCAAGCGGTCGCACCTCGCCAACGGGTATCATCGGCCGTGTTTCGCCTTTTTTCGTAGCATACACCGCACGGAATAATGAGCCCGCGTTCGCTTGCTTATAAACTTTGTCATAAATGATTTTTAATTCTTTCGCCGTTAGATTTTGCTTAATAAAATTCAATACCTTTTTCCCATTTTCAAAAGTCAAGCCATTATTAACAATCATGTGATATGAGTTTTTATAATTGCTTGATTTGTTCGCGTATTTATTGGAAGGAGTAATCGCCAAGCTTTCACTATCGCTTAATTTACAGGCCTTTATAACTATCTTCACGGCGGTCGCATAATCCAGCGGTTCATTTTTCTCTCGTTCGTCCGCGGTCTCGTAAGAAAAATCAAAATCAAAATATGGTTTTAATTTCTTGCTTCCATGTAAGGCCTCGCAAGCCCTCGGGTTATTTTTAATGAAATCTTTAACGGCTTCAATCCCGTTAAGTTCCACATAATCGCCACATTTCAACTCAGGGGTAAATAGCCATTTTTTTTTTAACTTTTGTGTTAAGATTTTTTTGTTCCGTATTATATACAGAGGCGGTCTCCCCCGTGGTCCCGTCAGTCGTACCATCAACCATCTTTTTTCTATATCTATCTGAATATACTTTATTAAAAAATAAATAATTAATTGATATACATATTTTTAACAATTATTTAAATGATTATTTGAATATTGATTTAAATAATTAATTTATATAAAAATATAATACATATAATATATAGAATGACCGACGACAACAAACCCGACAGCACCACCACCGACAACACCACCAACGGCACCCCCGAGCGTAAAAAACGCGGTCGCCCAAATGGTATTATTAATAAAGGCCTTGAAGCACCACTTCCATTTAAGACAGAAGTAAAAAATGGAATTTCATATTATCACGCATATGTCCCCCGTAAAACAAAATCGGGCAAAATATTATATTATCGTCATACCACCACATATGAACAAGTTATTGAGGAAAAAGCGGGCGGTTTATGGTAAGCCAAATTATATCCAAAAAAAGAAAGCCAAAACAAACCAAATCAAGACAACACTAAATGAAAAACTTGATCATTTCTCCCTTCAAGAACTTGAAACAATCATCAGAATTTTCAAAGAAGTCAATATTGAAGAAGTTAAAAATTCATTGATTAGATTACACGGGCCCTCATTGGTCGCACCAGTATAAATTTAATAATCAGGACTTCTTTTTTGCAACAAGATTAAGATAAAAAAGAAATCCGCGTTTTTTTTATTCCGTTTTTTTCGTCAAAGCATAATATAATTCGTTTTTCGTCGTGCTGTAATATTCCCCGTCATCGTCGTCATTTTCAATCACCTTCAACACATTACAATAATATTCGAAATGTGTAATTTGGAATATCCTTATTTCAATTAATGATAAATCTTCAATCCTCTCTTTAATTTTTCCTTCAAGGTGTCCAACGTATTTCACATCATTCAACACATACCTCATATTTTTCTTTGTCCATCGCTCACGGGCTCCCGTAAATTCACAAATCAAATTCACCACCACCTCAGGCAAATTGCTCTCGCGCATTAGATAGACATACGCCATTTTATATAAGCGGTTGCTCATTTCTTTAATATATAATTCCATATCTTTGACCATATCAAAGAAAAAAATTAATTCGTTCTTTAATGTTGGTTTAAAGTTTTGTTTTTAATGGTGCCATTTTTTGAATAGTTGTTGGTTGCGTATTTTAAGTTCTTCAATATATCGCTTATATCTTTTATCATTATAAACTTTGTTTTCCCTCCACATAATCCATTGCTTTGTTCGTGATAGATATACGGCTCTTTCACTTTCTTCGTCATTTCGGCCTATCATATCACCTAATATATACGTAAAATCTCTTATATGTTCTTGTTGGTCCTTATATACATATTTCATCATCCAATATTTCTTATTCAATACAAAATCAAAGCCGTGTATGTAATTCCATTTGTCCATATCCTCAATTAGTTTGTTTGTTCTTTTTTTGTTTTGTTTCACCCATTGCTCACGGGTTCCCGTAAATTCACAGATTAATTTAACCACGACCTCGGGCAGTTTGCTCTCTCGCATCAGATAGACATAAGCCATTTGTATATATATAATATGTTAATCTCATTTCTTTAATATATAATTCACATATCTTTGAATAATTACATATAAGAAAAAAAATAATATTCTTTTATATATCCTCATATATGTCATCGTGTGTTTATTGTCGCGCATCTAATATTAATATAGTTGTTGAAAATCATAAATTTTGTAGCCTTAAATGTTTAATAACGCATTTATTAAGGAATAACCCAAACAATATTTCATCTAATACCAAAACGGAAATATTGGACAACATAAACCCTTATACTATTATTCGCCCAGTTCGTTGATAGTGTCATCAACCCCTTTTAATATCCATGATACCAACGCCTTATTGTATTCAACAAAATATAAATCAATATCCCCATCTACTACCTCGCAAAAAATACATGTTGATAATTTAGATAAATACATATAAATTTGTAATTGGATATGTTCCCATATCTTAATACCATATTTTTTATTGCTCCTTATTTTTACTTCTAAAATTGATTTGAATACATCAAAATCAATAATCCCGTCAATTATCCCATATATACAATATTTTTCAATTATTGGTTTTCTATAAGACTTTTGAAAACTTGATATATTGTATAATCCGTTTAAGTAATTAATAACGATTGCCTCATTCTTTAACCCGTTGCTTAAATGGTCGCCGTGGTCCTTTAATTTAACATACAATTCATTTTCTATTTCACGGACTTTCGGCATATGTGGTAATTTTCTTTTTTTCATTTTTATTTTTGCTGTTTCCAAATGTGGAAATTCCCTTTTAGCAAATTCATAGATATATCTTTTTTCGTGTTCGTTCAAAAAAAGAATTTTTGCTACTTCTCCCGCGTATATAACTTTCGTCCATATATTACGCATTTAATAATATTTCCACAAATTCATCAACATTATTGATTGGCTTCAATATTTCGGGGTGTGCGGTCTTAATACGATTATATTTTAATTTCACGTATTTCTCAATTAGTTCATAACGGTCGTGTCTGTCTTTCAATAATTGATTTAATGGCATATTTTGGCGTATCATAAAATCTTTTACTCGTTCATATTTTGATAGTATATCATCGTCTAATATCTCTGTTGTATCGCTCATAATGTCGTCGGTGGCCTCGCATGTATTGCTTTCAATAACCATGGCGGTCTTGGCGGGTTCAATAATTTCGCCTTCAACATCCTTCATAGATAATAGATAAATTAGCCGTTTATTCTCCCGCCGTAATTCCTTAATTTTATCTTTCAAATGTTTTTCATTGTCTTTAAACTTTATTATTGCCTTTGTCATTTTAGCCTGTTTTTTAGCATTTTCAATTAAAGTTCGGTGTAATGATTTCGTTTTAATTATAAATTTTTTCATTACCACATCATTTTTGGAAACAACATTTTTTATATCCACATTATATTTCATTGTCATTTTCAATGATATTTCCAATAATAAACCCCTTAATAATAAACCGCATTTTGTCCCCTCTCGTATCGTAGTCATAGCGGGTATTTTATGAATAATAAACTCGTAGCCTCCTTTTATGTCGTGAATTTTTCCTTCGTCGCGCACGATATATTTGTCATACATTGACCAATACATTTTATACAAATCTCGGTCGTTGTAAATACAACTACTTCCACAATCACAAATTCTATATTATACTATATAAAAAACTCATTTCTTTAAAATATATATTAAAGATATGGCTTATAATATATAACAAAAATGGATACACAATTAATTAAGTGTATTTACGGCAACCATAGCAAACCAGAAAATGAGTTTGTTGGAAAACGCGGGCAACGGGTTCGGGCGTGCGCGGATTGTAGAAGAATAAAGGGCAACTCCGTTAAAAGACTATTAACAACACCACCACCAGAAAATATGAAAGATTGTAATAATTGTAGAATTAATGAATTTATGAAGGTCAAAAAAGAAATCAATAAATGTGCTAATTGTCGGGAATATATGAAAGAATGGCGTGCGAAGACCAACCATTATGAAAAATATAAAGAATACAACCGCAATTATAACCGCGAATATATGAAGACTTATAAAAAAAACAAACAAAAGCAATCGTCAGAATAATATTGAAATTATAGTTTTTTTTGTTAGACCAAAAGATTATGATTATCGTTTTTATAATGTTTTTATTTGGTTTTTATATAATGAATTGCTCAAGGTGTAAGGTCAGAAAGCCTCATTTAGATTATAAATATTGTATCCAGTGCCGTGAATATCAGAAGAATTACCAGCGGGATAAATACAACCAATCACGGCGGAAATGGTATCATAAACGAAAACAAAGGGAGCAACAACAAAGGGAGCAACAACAACAACAAGCGGGCGACGGCTTTGAACCAAAACCACTTATAAGGCACGACACCACAGAATTTGATTTGGATGAATCATTATTAAAGAGTGATGAATTTAACGAACTCAAAGCACAATGTGATAAATTTAAAAACGACAGGACAAACAACACAAAAATTATATATTAAATACAGACCAAATAGGAGATTTTATTGCTTATTTACAATGTCAAATTATGAACCTTCAAACTTACAGGACCAACAACAAAGAAGAAATTAAAGCAATTCATGACAAATTGAACAAACTTAAATAACAAATAAAAAATTTATAAAAATATATATGACATTCTATATATAGGGCGGTGTCCGTAGGGTGGATGTCGTCCGAAATAACAAAAAAATTCAATCAAATAATTAAAACGATTGAAGACGAAGACGGCACGAAATTATTGACAAATTTGGATACATTTACAATTATACATTCAAGCAAAAATGTCGGGTTCATGTGGTTATTTTATATATAAGTGGTATCTTATATATAAGTGGCTTGAAAGATTAGCAAACGATACGAATGCGGATATAAAAAAGGACAGCTACCTGAAATTAAAATAAATAATGGCGATAAAAGTTTGCTTATGATTGAAAAATCGCCATCTAAATGTCGGGTTCATGTGGTTATCTTATATATAAGTGGTTTCTCATTTCTTTAATATATATAATTCCATATATTTAAATATAAGAAAAAAATTAATTAATGTTTAACAATTACAAATTAGATTATTTCTTTTTTATGATATCAATTCTTTTGCTTATGTCAATTACATTGTCCATTAGCCACAGATAACCCCTTTTATGATAACCTTCGGACACATCAATAATATTTCTTACTTCTTTAAAATCGTCTACGTTTCCAATTTCTTTGAGTTGGTCTAAAGTGAGATATAAACCGTTAATAAGGTTCTTATTGTTCATCAACTTCAACCCATGAAACGGGCAAATTGCTTGAAAATCCATCGGCTTCAAAATCGGGGCTGTCAATAATAATGTTATTTTTTTGCTTGAATGTATAATTGTAAATGTATCCAAATATGTCAATAATTTCGTGCCGTCTTCGTCTTCAATCGTTTTAATTATTTGATTGAATTTTTTTGTTATTTCGGACGACATCCACCCTACGGACACCGCCCTATATATAGAATGTCATATATATTTTTATAAATTTTTTATTTGTTATTTAAGTTTGTTCAATTTGTCATGAATTGCTTTAATTTCTTCTTTGTTGTTGGTCCTGTAAGTTTGAAGGTTCATAATTTGACATTGTAAATAAGCAATAAAATCTCCTATTTGATCTGTATTTAATATATAATTTTTGTGTTGTTTGTCCTGTCGTTTTTAAATTTATCACATTGTGCTTTGAGTTCGTTAAATTCATCACTCTTTAATAATGATTCATCCAAATCAAATTCTGTGGTGTCGTGCCTTATAAGTGGTTTTGGTTCAAAGCCGTCGCCCGCTTGTTGTTGTTGTTGCTCCCTTTGTTGTTGCTCCCTTTGTTTTCGTTTATGATACCATTTCCGCCGTGATTGGTTGTATTTATCCCGCTGGTAATTCTTCTGATATTCACGGCACTGGATACAATATTTATAATCTAAATGAGGCTTTCTGACCTTACACCTTGAGCAATTCATTATATAAAAACCAAATAAAAACATTATAAAAACGATAATCATAATCTTTTGGTCTAACAAAAAAAACTATAATTTCAATATTATTCTGACGATTGCTTTTGTTTGTTTTTTTTATAAGTCTTCATATATTCGCGGTTATAATTGCGGTTGTATTCTTTATATTTTTCATAATGGTTGGTCTTCGCACGCCATTCTTTCATATATTCCCGACAATTAGCACATTTATTGATTTCTTTTTTGACCTTCATAAATTCATTAATTCTACAATTATTACAATCTTTCATATTTTCTGGTGGTGGTGTTGTTAATAGTCTTTTAACGGAGTTGCCCTTTATTCTTCTACAATCCGCGCACGCCCGAACCCGTTGCCCGCGTTTTCCAACAAACTCATTTTCTGGTTTGCTATGGTTGCCGTAAATACACTTAATTAATTGTGCATCCATTTTTGTTATATATTATAAGCCATATCTTTAATATATATTTTAAAGAAATGAGTTTTTTATATAGTATAATATAGAATTTGTGATTGTGGAAGTAGTTGTATTTACAACGACCGAGATTTGTATAAAATGTATTGGTCAATGTATGACAAATATATCGTGCGCGACCAAGGAAAAATTCACGACATAAAAGGAGGCTACGAGGTTATTATTCATAAAATACCCGCTATGACTACGATACGAGAGGGGACAAAATGCGGTTTATTATTAAGGGGTTTATTATTGGAAATATCATTGAAAATGACAATGAAATATAATGTGGATATAAAAAATGTTGTTTCCAAAAATGATGTGGTAATGAAAAAATTTATAATTAAAACGAAATCATTACACCGAACTTTAATTGAAAATGCTAAAAAACAGGCTAAAATGACAAAGGCAATAATAAAGTTTAAAGACAATGAAAAACATTTGAAAGATAAAATTAAGGAATTACGGCGGGAGAATAAACGGCTAATTTATCTATTATCTATGAAGGATGTTGAAGGCGAAATTATTGAACCCGCCAAGACCGCCATGGTTATTGAAAGCAATACATGCGAGGCCACCGACGACATTATGAGCGATACAACAGAGATATTAGACGATGATATACTATCAAAATATGAACGAGTAAAAGATTTTATGATACGCCAAAATATGCCATTAAATCAATTATTGAAAGACAGACACGACCGTTATGAACTAATTGAGAAATACGTGAAATTAAAATATAATCGTATTAAGACCGCACACCCCGAAATATTGAAGCCAATCAATAATGTTGATGAATTTGTGGAAATATTATTAAATGCGTAATATATGGATGAAAGTTATATACGCGGGAGAAGTAGCAAAAATTCTTTTTTTGAACGAACACGAAAAAAGATATATCTATGAATTTGCTAAAAGGGAATTTCCACATTTGGAAACAGCAAAAATAAAAATGAAAAAAAGAAAATTACCACATATGCCGAAAGTCCGTGAAATAGAAAATGAATTGTATGTTAAATTAAAGGACCACGGCGACCATTTAAGCAACGGGTTAAAGAATGAGGCAATCGTTATTAATTACTTAAACGGATTATACAATATATCAAGTTTTCAAAAGTCTTATAGAAAACCAATAATTGAAAAATATTGTATATATGGGATAATTGACGGGATTATTGATTTTGATGTATTCAAATCAATTTTAGAAGTAAAAATAAGGAGCAATAAAAAATATGGTATTAAGATATGGGAACATATCCAATTACAAATTTATATGTATTTATCTAAATTATCAACATGTATTTTTTGCGAGGTAGTAGATGGGGATATTGATTTATATTTTGTTGAATACAATAAGGCGTTGGTATCATGGATATTAAAAGGGGTTGATGACACTATCAACGAACTGGGCGAATAATAGTATAAGGGTTTATGTTGTCCAATATTTCCGTTTTGGTATTAGATGAAATATTGTTTGGGTTATTCCTTAATAAATGCGTTATTAAACATTTAAGGCTACAAAATTTATGATTTTCAACAACTATATTAATATTAGATGCGCGACAATAAACACACGATGACATATATGAGGATATATAAAAGAATATTATTTTTTTCTTATATGTAATTATTCAAAGATATGTGAATTATATATTAAAGAAATGAGATTAACATATTATATATATACAAATGGCTTATGTCTATCTGATGCGAGAGAGCAAACTGCCCGAGGTCGTGGTTAAATTAATCTGTGAATTTACGGGAACCCGTGAGCAATGGGTGAAACAAAACAAAAAAAGAACAAACAAACTAATTGAGGATATGGACAAATGGAATTACATACACGGCTTTGATTTTGTATTGAATAAGAAATATTGGATGATGAAATATGTATATAAGGACCAACAAGAACATATAAGAGATTTTACGTATATATTAGGTGATATGATAGGCCGAAATGACGAAGAAAGTGAAAGAGCCGTATATCTATCACGAACAAAGCAATGGATTATGTGGAGGGAAAACAAAGTTTATAATGATAAAAGATATAAGCGATATATTGAAGAACTTAAAATACGCAACCAACAACTATTCAAAAAATGGCACCATTAAAAACAAAACTTTAAACCAACATTAAAGAACGAATTAATTTTTTTCTTTGATATGGTCAAAGATATGGAATTATATATTAAAGAAATGAGCAACCGCTTATATAAAATGGCGTATGTCTATCTAATGCGCGAGAGCAATTTGCCTGAGGTGGTGGTGAATTTGATTTGTGAATTTACGGGAGCCCGTGAGCGATGGACAAAGAAAAATATGAGGTATGTGTTGAATGATGTGAAATACGTTGGACACCTTGAAGGAAAAATTAAAGAGAGGATTGAAGATTTATCATTAATTGAAATAAGGATATTCCAAATTACACATTTCGAATATTATTGTAATGTGTTGAAGGTGATTGAAAATGACGACGATGACGGGGAATATTACAGCACGACGAAAAACGAATTATATTATGCTTTGACGAAAAAAACGGAATAAAAAAAACGCGGATTTCTTTTTTATCTTAATCTTGTTGCAAAAAAGAAGTCCTGATTATTAAATTTATACTGGTGCGACCAATGAGGGCCCGTGTAATCTAATCAATGAATTTTTAACTTCTTCAATATTGACTTCTTTGAAAATTCTGATGATTGTTTCAAGTTCTTGAAGGGAGAAATGATCAAGTTTTTCATTTAGTGTTGTCTTGATTTGGTTTGTTTTGGCTTTCTTTTTTTGGATATAATTTGGCTTACCATAAACCGCCCGCTTTTTCCTCAATAACTTGTTCATATGTGGTGGTATGACGATAATATAATATTTTGCCCGATTTTGTTTTACGGGGGACATATGCGTGATAATATGAAATTCCATTTTTTACTTCTGTCTTAAATGGAAGTGGTGCTTCAAGGCCTTTATTAATAATACCATTTGGGCGACCGCGTTTTTTACGCTCGGGGGTGCCGTTGGTGGTGTTGTCGGTGGTGGTGCTGTCGGGTTTGTTGTCGTCGGTCATTCTATATATTATATGTATTATATTTTTATATAAATTAATTATTTAAATCAATATTCAAATAATCATTTAAATAATTGTTAAAAATATGTATATCAATTAATTATTTATTTTTTAATAAAGTATATTCAGATAGATATAGAAAAAAGATGGTTGATGGTACGACTGACGGGACCACGGGGGAGACCGCCTCTGTATATAATACGGAACAAAAAAATCTTAACACAAAAGTTTAAAAAAAATGGCTATTTACCCCTGAGTTGAAATGTGGCGATTATGTGGAACTTAACGGGATTGAAGCCGTTAAAGATTTCATTAAAAATAACCCGAGGGCTTGCGAGGCCTTACATGGAAGCAAGAAATTAAAACCATATTTTGATTTTGATTTTTCTTACGAGACCGCGGACGAACGAGAGAAAAATGAACCGCTGGATTATGCGACCGCCGTGAAGATAGTTATAAAGGCCTGTAAATTAAGCGATAGTGAAAGCTTGGCGATTACTCCTTCCAATAAATACGCGAACAAATCAAGCAATTATAAAAACTCATATCACATGATTGTTAATAATGGCTTGACTTTTGAAAATGGGAAAAAGGTATTGAATTTTATTAAGCAAAATCTAACGGCGAAAGAATTAAAAATCATTTATGACAAAGTTTATAAGCAAGCGAACGCGGGCTCATTATTCCGTGCGGTGTATGCTACGAAAAAAGGCGAAACACGGCCGATGATACCCGTTGGCGAGGTGCGACCGCTTGAAGATTACCTTGTATCCTGCGGTGATAGCGAGAGAACCAACATTAAAGAGAAAGCAAAAAGAACAACACTGGAGAAGCCCAGCGCGGTATCCGATCCGATTGTCAAACTCGTTATAAAAAGCCTTGGCGACAAAATGGACCACGAATTCCGCTCTAAGGTTGAAAAAGAAGACGCGACATTTTACAACTTTGACAAGGTCAAATATGGTATTGTGTGCGATATATGTAATGTGATACATGAACGGGATAATACATTATATGCGGTGCTGTATCCAAACGGGGCCGTTTATCGTGGCTGTATCCGTAAAGATGGAGGGGCAATGGTAAAACTACCCGACGGGAAGAAAGAGAAAATATCTCCCGCCGAAAAAGCAAAAAAGATAATAGCCGAAGCGATGGCGAACAAAGAAACAATCCTGAGAGATAGGCTTGAAAGTATTCAACGATGTGCGACTGACGGGACCACATTTAAACTTAGCGATATGTGATTTTGTAGCGACATTGAAGGATTGACTGAAGCAATGGCAAACGGGAAGGCGGGGCTGATATCTGTTATAAGTCCTGTGGGAACTGGTAAGACGACGGCGAATTCAATGGCGATAAAGGAGGCACCAGTGAAAAATCCTGAAATGAAAATCCTTGTAATATCAATGAGGCGAATGTTGGCGAGAGAATACAAGAGAAAATATGAGGGCTTTTTGTTGTATCTGGACCAAAAAAGCGGTAAGATAACGGAAAAAAGGGTTGTGTGTCAGTTAGATAGTCTTAATCGGATACAATGGACCGCGGACGGGAATTGTGGTGTGTGCGACCTGTTAATTATTGATGAGATTGATGCTGTATTGCGACATATAACTAAACATTCGACAATCTTGGGGGTATCCCTTTTTCCGAAATTTTCCATGAAGTATATGGACTTTTTTGAAAACGTGTGGAAATGAAAGGAAATGAATTCCCTGATTGCAGAACATATAAAAATAATATTAAAATATGTTTTTATTAATTGTAATACACTTTAACTTCATCTTCAGAGGTGGGCAGGAACCGGTCCGACACGGTAATTTTTCTACTTTTTCGTAGTCCCGGCTACCATGAATCTATGATGATAACAATGCCGAACATGCAGAATTTGCTTTTACTGTTTATTCTTGCTTATATTAAGCATTTTACTATATTAAGACATGGTTTTACCTTCAAAAAATTCTGTTTGCCCGCTGTGACGTACGCTGGTACGTAGAGGGGGGAGGGGGGGGGGTGGGGGGGGGAATGGGTCGGAGGGAGGACGCTTCACATCAGATTCTGGTGCATTATCAGAGTTAAACAAATTTCTAATTTCAGTTTTTAGAAGAAGCGTTACAGTTGCAGTTGCCCTAGACAAAAACCATTATGAAAAAGTCGGACCCAGAAAAATTCATTCAAAAAAAATAATCACATACGACCACGTCCACGTCCACGTCCACGTCCACCCGCAGCACGACGTGCGCGGCGACGTCCGCGCAAACGGATTCCTGAGTTACGCATTCTCCAACTTGCGTCGGAGCGATCTGAATCATCTACAATATGGATAGCATCATGTTAAGGAGGAGAAGAACAAGAAGAAGAAGAAGAAGAAGAAGAAGAAGAAGAAGAAGAAGAAGAAGAAGAAGAAGAAGAAGAAGAAGAAGAAGAAGAAGAAGAAGAAGAAAACTAATACCATGCTTTTCTTCCTCTGAACCAGAAGATCGATCAGACGATGAGTCAGTTGATGAACTGGAAGATGAAGTATCAGATAAGTCATCCTCTGAATCTGCCACTGGTTCTGCAGGCTGAGCAGCACCAAGCTCTTCTTCCTCAGGGAACCCACAGTCGCATCGTTCGAAATGGTTCCACGCTTGTTCAATAAGCTCTGCCTTCTTGAACTGTTTCCGATCGGAGTTTTGCGTTGCAACACCATGCATTCTCATCCATGATTTCAATTCGCTAACTACCATCTGCTTGGACGCAAATTGCTTTTTTTCCTCTGACGATCTTAGCAACGTGAGAATTTTCCGCCAAGGCTCAGAAGCATTTCCAAATGCTAAATCCTGCTCCTGCTTTTCTTCGCTAGTAAGCTGTCTTGCACCACGCCATCTCGGGTGAGCTGGAGGACGTCCTTCATTAACAAAATAAGTGCGTGGTAAGGACAGCAGCTCTTCATCGGTCAAACGCGTAAGTGCGTTCATTTTCTCCTGTCGTTCTTGAGGCAACTCCATCCAATTTACAGGTAGCTCGTCGATCAATCGAAATTCTGCTCTCCATTCCTTGCCTTTTGCATCGACACAGGACATATGAGCAGGACGGCCGGGCAGGCCGCCTTCGAAGTAATCTCCATCCACCTCTACTCTGGTCAAATTTCCACCTGCTAACATTTCCTCCACATGTGCTCGCTCATCCGGCCCTAGGTATTTAGTAGCCAAAGCACGAATATCCTTCTTCAGGCGCGGATTGACGAAGTAGCCGACTGGAAGCTTGGGAGGCATGTCGGTCGCTGTCATAAATAGAGAGAGAGATAGATAGATAGAACGAGAGAAAGAGAGAGAGATATATATATATATATATATAGAGAGAGAGAGAGAGAGAAAGAGAAAGATAGATAATATTATTACCGGGGCGTCCGATAAACAAATTGATCGGTTCTCCTCTGGGATCATCACGCACTCCATGAAAATCCTGTGCGTCTCCCCAAGTAGCGATCTCTACAGTCGGCAAAGCGTCAGGATCTTTCTTGGTGATTCTATATGCCAAGGGTTTGTTGTAGTTTTTGAAACTCTTGTTCATACACGGGCTAAAATGAGTCATCCAGTCGTAGTTACATCCGAGAACAACCAGCACATGCCTCTTCTTGTGCTGCTTCTTGAATGCAAGAATGAGCTTTAATAACGCTTGAGCGATGTTAGTTGTCAGGAAGGTGCTCTTCCACCCGATATCCATAACTCGAAATTCCTGATCATCTCCATCGTGCCCGTGCCCTGGTGGCTTGCGATGTGACTCTACTTGGAAACGGATTCCTCTGTCAACGACATTGAGCCCAAGGAAACCCAGCATCGCCCACGCGGTGTTATCACCAGCTCCGTCCCACTCAAGATATAATTTCCACGCTTGCATTGTGCGAGGGTTCCAAAGTTGCCAATGTAAAAGTGCGGCAAGCATAGTAATGTTGCTGTTCGCGCCGTGTTCTACCGCGCCTTCAAGGTACGTCAGAATAAAATGCGTATCGGTAGTGTAGCAGGTATTGATTCCAACGCAAAGGCGAAACACAATTTTTCCTTTGAAATCTTTCGCGGCGCGGCGGCAAGATGGGATCTTCACTGGCGGTTTCATATCGGCTGATATGACTGTGGCAGCAAAATCTGCTGGTGCTGCCTTCTTGCGCTGCATGCTGGCAACGCGGCACGCCCTGTGAATTTTGTGATGAAGCCTGCTACGGCGACGCCATTCTTGAGCTTCTACTTCAGTCCTGAAACCGTTAGAATGATCAGCAGCAAGCTCTGTGCAGATCTCGCATTTTGAGAAATCTCCTTCTGCAAAACAAACCTGTAATAAGTAATGATAACGAAAATATGCATAATACCTCTGACAAACTTGACGTGCGGAAAATCCATGCGCCAAACTTTGTTGATCGTATTGTCTGTCGGAGGATTATTTGGATCAACTCGTTTCGAACAACCAAACCGAAGGCACATATCTTTCCAATTCTCGGGAACATAGTTTTGGACTCCTGCGTCCTGAGCCATTTCTTGCATCCTCCATATTCCGTCGCTGCATATCTCCGGGTAACTCTCCATGAACTTCTCGCAGAGTAATACTGCTACCACATCTTCTGTTTCAGGAACGGTTGAGTAGCTTTTTGTCAAAACCTTCGTGTTATTTGCAAGAAGTTTGTGTGCTCTTGACAAAACTTTATCACCGATCCCGTAGATACGCTGCCAGGCTACTTTGCACACAGCCTCCGTTAAATACATATACTGAAACGATCCAGTTTTTGTTTGAAACGATTCAAGCTGCGAAGCTGCCCAAGAATAAAGCTCACTGAGAGACGATGACGCATTCTTCGCTCTCGTGTAAAGCACATCACGCGTGTCGATAAATGAATAACACTTCCACTTTTTGCAGCAGACAGACTTAACTTCCCTGTCCAAGTCGGCGAAGGTAATCCCCAACAGTTTTTGGAGCGCAGACGGTCTCTGAAGCTTCACTGCACCTTTCGTGCGACTTTTCATCGTGTAGGGGCGCGTTGGATTCTTACGTGGTCTGCTGTAAGGAATTGGTGATAATCTCATGATGTTATACAACAGCTCATTCGATTCCATAAGCTCGTCGAAGTTCAATCGAAGCTCGTTGGATAATTCCGCATCGTCCACGCCGACCAGAGGAGGAAGCAATCCAGGGTTGATAGATGCAGCATCACCGTTTGAATCCGTATCTGAACACTCTTCGTCGACGTTCTACGCAAACAAGATCGCTTATGAACATTAACCAGCATGAACATAGACAGGTAGAGAAAAAAAATTACCATGGAGCCAGTAGGAAGATATAGTCTAGAGCTGCTGCAGCTACTAACATCATATCCTGTAGTGACAGTAGAACTGTCTGACTGTTTCCAGCTGTCGAGGTTAGCATCAACGTCAGGAACACCTGCCTGTAAAAAAGAATCTTCTCAGTAATAATTTTCATTTATTTATTTTTTACCTGTGCATCACTCAAGCTTGATTTTTCTGTGATGACTGTAATGTCCGAGCTTTCCCTGGGCAGAAGCGTGCGGCGACTATCTGAAATTGAGGACACGCTGTCGAGAAGCTTCCTCTTTTTTTCCGGCGGAATAGATGATGACCTGGAGAGCGGTTGCTTTCCATCAGAACTAATACTGCTGACCGACGCTAAAAGTTCAACCTTTGCTTCATGAAGCAAGGAAATTGACTTAAGTGGAAGCGGATGTTCTTTCTCAGGAACGATGAAACATACATGACCAATGTCAGTCTCGAACAGGAAAACTGGGATTTTAGCTCCTTCCTTGGCAGCCTCTTTCAACCAGACCGGATGTGCATCGCTTGGCAGCGTAGCTATCTCTAGGTCTGGATTAGGCGCATAGCTGAGCAAAATCTCTTGATCTTTCGATATTGCGGTGGTGACAGTCACAATAGGAGTACCCTTGCTGACCTGACATTATTTACAACAATATTTATAGAAAAAATACAACACACGTAACAAAAACTTACATTGCATGGATGTATGTAACAACTAACATAATTTACCTTCACGTTCGGTCGGCAAGTGTCATCGTCGAGCTTGTTGAACCCTTGCGATGAAGAGTTGATGAGATGCATTGCATTCCTGCTCGATTCGTTAATGAATTTAATTGGATGCATCCCTGTTTGCAGGGAACTCCCAATTTTCATAGTGAAATGATCAGAAAATGCAGCATGATCTGCAGCACGCAAAGACTTTCCTCCTGGTTCGAGGAGCCCAAGCTGAAAAGAAGGAGGAAGGTATTATCAGCAAAGACTCCGTAGCCACCACCACGGTGTGCCACATATATCGGCGCCTTGCTAGCCCTCAGCATGGCATACCTAAAGTTTGAAATACACATGAAAAAAATGGCAGCGCTTCCCGTTAGAGGGAATCACTAAAAAAAAAAAAGGACAGAGAAAGGCTCACTGATAGAAGGCCACACACACTAGCTAGTTATACTAAAGCTAGTATCTATACTCCCCTCTTTAAACTATGCTATATATAATAATAATAATAATAATAATAATAATAATAATAATAATAATAATAATAACAATAATAACAATAATAATAATAATAATAGATTTATCAGTCAATTGGCCTTTGATCCTGTCGGACATGTGCCTCCATTGGTAGCACGGGGCCGTTCGGTGACGCGGCTCCGCTCCAAAGACTCAATAATAATAATAATAATAATAATAATAATAATAATAATAATAATAATAATAATAATAATAATAATAATAATAATAATAATAATAATAATAATAATAATAATAATAATAATAGTGCTTCTCAGTCAATGGCGAATGCATTTCTGCACATGTGCCTCCATCGTCTCACCCGTGAGGGGAGTACGAAGATTTGACGATAGGCTCTACTGACACCCCCGCAAGGCAGCTCCAAGCAACAATAATAATAATAATAATAATAATAATAATAATAATAATAATAATAATAATAATAATAATAATAATAATAATAATAATAATAATAATAATAATATATTGAAGAGGAAATGCAAAATCATGCCGGTCAGTTTCACAAACTTTTGTGCAGAGTTTTTTCCACAGATTGTTGTGTACAGAAGAAAAGAATAGCATTCCCGCTCATTCTGAGCTGGGAAAAGAGCGGGAATGCTGTTACATCTTCTCGAAATGTCATGCTCTCAAATAAAATCTCTGCACAAAAGTTTGCAAAACAGCAATCCAAAAACGAGTTTCATCGAATTGCTGGTTTGTGAAAAATAGATTAAGCTGGGTCGTGCAATGTTAGGAAATGACATTTATAGCTTCAACAAACACGTTGCAGCAGAAACATGCAAGGGATGACATGAGTTGAGAGTACGTACTAGGAAGGAAATGCAAAATCATGCCGGTCGGTTTTCACAAACTTTTGTGCAGAGTTTTTTCCATAGATTGTTGTGTACAGAAGAAAAGAATAGCATTCCCGCTCATTCTGAGCTGGGAAAAGAGCGGGAATGCTGTTACATTTTCTCGAAATGTCATGTTCTCAATAAAATCTCTGCACAAAAGTTTGCAAAACAGCAATCCAAAAACGAGTTTCATCGAATTGCTGGTTTATGAAAAATAGATTAAGCTGGGTCGTGCAATGTTAGGAAATGACATTTATAGCTTCAACAAACACGTTATAGCAGAAACATGCAAGGGATGACATGAGTTGAGAGTACGTAGGAAGGAAATGCAAAATCATGCCGGTCGCTTTTCACAAACTTTTGTGCAGAGTTTTTTCCACAGATTGTTGTGTACAGAAAAAAAGAATAGCATTCCCGCTCATTCTGAGCTGGGGAAAGAGCGGGAATGCTGTTACATCTTCTCGAAATGTCATGCTCTTAATAAAATCTCTGCACAAAAGTTTGATAATAACACGACCCTTTTTCCACACGTTCAAATTTCAGACCGGCCCGAGAAAAATTTTAAGGTTGAAGGCGCTGACTGGTAGTTATGTCTTTGGAATTCAACTCATTTTGCTCGTTTGTCAACGTGTAGGATCACTTTCTGACTCTGGCATGTCTACGAAGCACATTGCCAAGACTCTGCAAGCCATTCTCAAAAATTCGCGTGGGGAATTGTTCCTTAAAATCAACGGGTCTGCAGACGTGCTGCCCTTTGATTGTGTGGAGATTCCCCACGCCGTCTTTTGCAAGCATGATCTGGTATATGCTTGCTCACTTACTTACTTACTTATTTATTTAATGTGCAACATGCAGGGCAAAGGCGATTTGGAGGAGTTGGTCCGCGGCTTCAGCTACACCTGGAATGCACAAGGTATTATGTATGTATGTATGTATTTATAATGCATGCATCGTAGGGATCCTGCTCAAGAATAAGCCTGTGCCCTGGGACGACTGATTGGGAGAAGCTCCTCCCGCAAAAAGGCAGAAGAGACAGGAGAAGGAGAAGGAGAAGGAGAAGAAGGAGAAGCAAAAAAAGAAGGACAAAGGGAAGGAGAAGGAGAAGGAGAAGAAGAAGGAGGAGGAGAAGAAGAAGAAGGAGGAGAAGAAGAAGAAGAAGGATGAAAAGGAGAAGAAGGAGGAGGAGAAGAAGAAGAAGGAGGAGGAGGAGGAGAAGAAGAAGAAGAAGGAGGAGGAGGAGAAGAAGAAGAAGAAGGAGGAGGAGCAGAAGAAGAAGAAGAAGGAGGAGAAGAAGAAGAAGAAGAAGAGGGAGAAGGAGGAGGAGGAGGAGAAGAAGAAGAAGAAGAAGGAGGAGGAGGAGAAGGAGAAGAAGGAGGAGGAGAAGAAGGAAGAAGGAGGAGGAGGAGGAGAAGGAGGAGGAGAAGAAGAAGAAGAAGAAGGAGGAGGAGGAGAAGAAGAAGAAGGAGGAGGAGGAGAAGAAGAAGAAGGAGGAGGAGGAGAAGAAGAAGAAGGAGGAGGAGAAGAAGAAGAAGGAGGAGGAGGAGAGGAAGAAGAAGAAGGAGGAGGAGGAGGAGAGGAAGAAGAAGGAGGAAGAGGAGAGGAAGAAGGAGGAGGAAGAGAGGAAGAAGATGGAGGAGGAGGAGAGGAAGAAGAAGGAAGAGGAGGATGACCAGCTGAGTGGGTTTCCCCCTCTGGATTCGGGGAAGGTTCGCGTGTGGGCCCACAAAGGAATTTTCACATTCCTATCCGGATTAGATTATCAAGACTGGTATTATTATTATTATTGTTATTATTATTATTATTATTAATTATTATTATTATTATTATTATTATTATTATTATTATTATTATTATTATCATTATTATTATTATTATTATTATTATTATTATTATTACTGGATACTGTAGCATAGTTTACAGAAAGGAGTTAGTTACTAGCTTTAGTATAGTTAGCTAGTGTGTGTGGCCTTCTATCAGTGAGCCTTTCCCTGTCTTTTTTTTTCGAGTATAATCCCTCTAACGGGAAGCGCTGTCATTTTTTTTTAATTTCATACTGTTATTATTATTATTATTATTATTATTATTATTATTATTATTATTATTATTATTATTATTATTATTATTATTATTATTATTATTATTATTATTATTATTATTATTATTATTATTTTATTATTATTATTATTATTATTATTATTATTATTATTATTATTATATTATTATTATTATGTGGCACCGCGATAGCCCAGTGGTTAAGGTCTACCATCTGGGACCTGTCGCCAGTTCGATTCCCGTCGGTGCCAGTATTTTCAAAGGATATTTTCTTTGAAAGTATTGGTCTGTCTGGAAGGCTTGGAGCTGCCTTGCGGGGATGTCAGTAGAGCCTATAGTCAAATCTTCGTACTCCCCTCGCGGGTGAGACGATGGAGGCACATGTGCAGAAATGCATTCGCCATTGACTGAGAAGCACTATTATTATTATTATTATTATTATTATTATTATTATTATTATTATTATTATTATTATTATTATTATTATTATTATTATTATTATTATTATTATTATGGACACCGTGATAGCCCAGTGGTCAAGTTCTACCATCTGGGCCCTGTCGCCAGTTCGATTCCCGTCGGTGCCACCAGTATTTTCATTGAACATACCGGTCCGTCTGGAAGTGTTGGAACTGCCCTTGCGGGGGTGTCATTAGAGCCTATCGTCAATTCTTCGTACTCTCCTCACGGGTGAGACGATGGAGGCGCATGTGCAGATTTGCATCAGCCATTGACAGAGAAGCACTATTATTATTATTATTATTATTATTATTATTATTATTATTATTATTATTATTATTATTATTAGCTTTTTCTTCTGTTCCTCTTTTATTATTTATTATTATTATTATTATTATTATTATTATTATTATTATTCAGCCCAATGGCCTCAAGGCGTTAAACTGTGACGCTAACTCATAACCCTTTGGTGGTAGATGCTGGGGAGGAGGGTCGTTGCGCGCGTAAAAGATCTTAAACTCCGCATATGCTGGTTGATAGCCCAGGACCCAGCAGACACCAGATTGTTATGGGTGGGGTTTTGAGGCAGCTCTAGCAACCGCGCTTGGTGTATGCACTTGCACATTCGGTGACGTCTTGCAAGAGGTTGCTGGGACTGCGGAATAACCTCGGCTTAGTGCAGTCTTGCCCTCAGGAGCTCCATCGGTGGCCCCGATCATCAGGCGAGAGACTGACACGGGGGGTGGAGGACCTCGAACAAGGGTATTGGAGGCTTATGTCCGTTGAGGATATGCCATTAGCTGCATCAGTACGCCTCAGATATAGTATTATTATTATTATTTAGGGAGTACATAGGCCATCGGTCCCTTTCCATGGGCTGATTGGTATAAAGCTCCTAGATTAATGTTCTATGCCGTCACTTCCTTTATTCCACCGATTGGTGTGGAGACTTTCCTTATGGAATGGAGGACTGGATGCACATGGCCTTTTGGCTCAGCAATTGGCAGACGATACATATTATTATTATTATTATTATTATTATTATTATTATTATTATTATTATTATTATATTGTTATTATTATTATTCGATAGCATAGTTTAGAGAGGGGAGTATAGATACTTAGCTTTAGTATAGTTAGCTAGTGTGTGTGGCCTTCTATCAGTGAGCCTTTCCCTGTTTTTTTTTTCGAGTATATTTCTTCTAACGGGAAGCGCTGCCATTTTTTTTTAATTTAAACTCTCTTTTTATTATTATTATTATTATTCCTCTTTTGCTGCTGCTTTAATTAGCTTGCTCTTTAAGTTCACATCCGAGGACAACAAACATCGGGAGGGGGCGCTCGCGCTCGACGTTGCACTTACAAAGTACAACAATTTCGAACTGAAGGCGTCCACGCAAGTGGAGACATGTGAGGGTGAAACTTCACCTTGTGCTCCCGGGTCTTTTTCCCTATAAGTATGAAAGATTTTTATAAACTGATTGTTTATTTTTTATTTGCAGGCTCTTCATTGTCTTTCCCATTGGTTGGCGCAAGAAGACTCCTGCGCAAGTCAATCGAGGTACTGTATGTTTTTCAAAATTCACAAGCTGCACATATTTTTTATACTTGGATGTTGCAGGATCGAAGCGCTTCATTTTTGCTGCGCGCGAGGTCGACACTGACGGCGATGGCAAGGCTGACGAAATCCAATATCAGCTCATGGGTTTTTTTGGTTTTAACCTTAAACACTCTTGCATGCTTGATCCGTCGCCGATGGACTTCGAGAAGCAGGTGAAGCCCGCGTGGCTCCTCTACGTCGGTAACCCCACGAACCCGCCTATGATTTGCAACTGGCGGAAGCGGGAGCTTTTGCTTCTGTACGAAGCAAACAAGGTCATTTCTTCTTCTTCTTCTTCTTCTTCTTCTTCTTCCTCTTCTTCTTCCATTTTTCTTTTTCTTCTTCATATACATGTTATTATTCTTTTTCTCCACCAGCTCCATCTTTTTTTTTTTTTTTTTTTGTTTTTTTTTTTTTTTGTTTTTTTTTTGTTTTTTTTGGCATCTTCCTTTTCTTTATTTTGCATATTTACTGCATGCTCGCCTGAAACGTTAGAAGAAGAATCAAAAAAAGGGCCCGACTGAGCCTCGCTCTTCGGGCAGGCCAAAAAAACTGAGATTCGGTAGCAACATTGTATGTAATGAAAAATGAAGGATGTATGTAATATTGTTTGGTTCTTTGTGCAGAATCCATCGACGTCGACGATGTTCCAGACGTTCCAGACGTCCCTGAAGAAGAAGAGACCCCTGAGCCTCCTATGCCTAAGGGGTCCAGCAAGAAAAAGCCAGGTACTAGCAAATTTCATCTTTTTTTGTGTGCTTTTTTTTCAGTGTTTCTAATTTCTGACGTGACTAGGCAAGCCGAAGTCCAAAAAGCCCGCGGTCGACGCTGATGAAGTGGACATGTCGTTGGAGGTATAATCTTTCCTACTCCTTCTTCTTCTTTTTCTTTTTTTTTGTGAGGGGGGGGCCCCCGGGGGGGGGGGGGGGGGGTCAAAAGGTCTCTTTGGGCGCCGCAGCATATAGTTTAGAGAGGGGAGTATAGCTACTAGCTTTAGTATGGCTAGCTAGTGTGTGTGGCATTCTATCAGTGAGCCTTTCCCTGTCTTTTTTTTTCCGAGTATAATCTCTCTAACGGGAAGCGCTGACATTTTTTTTTCAAACTTTATTATTATTATTATTATTATTATTATTATTATTATTATTATTATTATTATTATTATTATTATTATTATTATTATTATTATTATTATTATTATTATTATTATTTAGGGAGTACATAGGCCATCGGTCCCTTTCCATGGGCTGATTGGTATAAAGCTCCTAGAGTGATGTTCTATGCCGTCACTTCCTTTATTCCACCGATTGGTGTGGAGACTTTCCTTATGGAATGGAGGACTGGATGCACATGGCCTTTTGTCTCAGCAATTGGCAGGAGATATACTATTATTATTATTATTATTATTATTATTATTATTATTATTATTCTTTGTTGTTGTTGTTGTCGTTGCTGTTGGTTTGTTCTGCCACTGCCTTGTTCGCAAGAAATGAACGACTTCTTTCAAAACAACGGCGACCGGTATTGTATTCAGGGTAGTTCGTCCGCCGGCGTGTCGAAAGAAGTCGTTCAGGATCTTGTGAACAAGGCAATGTCAGAACAAGCCGCATCCATTAAGGAAATGCTAGCAGAAGAAAGAAAGTTGAGAGAGGAGGAAAGGAAGAAAAAAGAAGCGCAAGATCGGAAGGAAAAAGAGGCGCAAGAGAAGCGACAACGGGAAGAGGAGAGAAGAAAGAGGAAGAATTCGAAGAAGGAGAAGGAGGAGGAGGAGGAGGAGGAGGAGGAGGAAAGCTCAGAAGAAGAGAACGAGAGAGTGAAGAAGAAGATGAAGAAGAATAACAAGAACAAGAAAAACTATGATGATAATGATAACAACAACAACAACATCAGCAACAACAACAGCAACAACAACAACAACAACAAAAATAGTAAGAGCGAGAGAGAAAGCTTGCTGGAGGATCTCATCGCGCGGATGGCAGCTGGCGCTCTGTCTGCTGGTAACTCACCTTCCACCCCCCAACGCGGCACCGGTCTCACCGCTCCCAGCTCACCTAACGCATGGGAGTTTGTTTTAGCATCGCTTGCGCTGACTCGGCGCTAACTTCAAATGCACGCACCAGGTAGTTTGCATAGCTTTCACTTTTCTCCTTCATCTGAAAGATGTTTGAATTTGTTTTGTGTTTTTTTTCTTTGTAGTAGTGTAGTATTAATCGTAATTTTTTGCACTGGCAGGTTTGTTATGGTCGAAAGCGTGATTAAGAACGTTTGTCGCGTGCAAGAGTTAAACAAACTTCTAATTTAGTTAGTATGATATTACGGAGTTAGATTTATTATTTTTTTTAGTAATTAAAGAAATTTTGTTGTAGAATCTATGTATTTTGCGTGGCGACATCGCACTTCTCTTCCTCCCCCGTTCCCCCCTCCCCCCTCCCCCCCCCCGGGTGGAATTTATTGTAGGTAAAAGCAATGTTTATTATCATAATAAAGTAAAATGCTTAATGTAAACAAAGATAAACAAACTTAAAAGCAAATTCTGCATGTTGGGCATTGTTATCATCATAGATTCATAGTAGCCGGGACTATGAAAAAGGAGAAAGATTACCGTGTCGGACCGGTTCCTGCCCACCTCTGAAGATGAAGTTAAAGTGTATTACAATTAATAAAAACATGTTTTAATATTATTTTTATATGTTCTGCAATCAGTGAATTGATTTCCTTTCATTTCCACACGTTTTCAAAAAAGTCCATATACTTCATGGAAAATTTCGGAAAAAGGGATACCCCCAAGATTGTCGAATGTTTAGTTATATGTCGGGCGACACATATATAAAAAATAGATTGGCTTCTATGAATTGGAAGAAATTTGAACATTTTATGAGAGTGGCAAATAAGGTCATTATTATGTCGGCAACGATGGAACCTGACAATATTACGCGGTTATTCAATATGAGGAAACATAAGGGAGATGACATAATATTTTACAATCAAAGGCCCGCGAATATGAAAGGCCGATTAATTAAAATATCATTGGACCATAATGTGTCAATTGAACGAGTGGAAACCCTTTTGAAGGCAAATAAAAAAGTGGCCGTTTTAACCAACATGGGAACTGAAAAAATAGAAGGCTTAGGGAAAATGTTTGAAGATAAAGGTTATAAAGTGCTTGTCATTTGTAGTGCTACAATTGAAAGCGAAAAAGTCAAGGCTTCTTTTGAAAACGATTATGCGACTTGGAAGGACTACGACCTTATTGTAGGCAGTCCTTCAATTCAAGCGGGGGTTGATTACACCGAAAGAAATGTCATTGATAATGTTGTGGGAATTTTTAACAATATGACGACGACTTCTGGCGATATGCTTCAAATGTTGAACCGAGTGCAACACCCCGCGGACAACGAGGTTTTCGTGTCGTATGAAACTTTTAATATTCCAACGATTACAAGCGAAGATGTTTATTTACGAAATTTATATTCTAAGATACCAGAAAATGACGATTTATCAGGTTTATTGTCCCTTTGTGGAATTGAGGTCTCCGATATTGGACATGAGACTTTCAAGGCGGGAAATTATACACGACTATTAGCGAGAAATGCGGTTTCTACTAATGCGGATAAGAGGGCGGGTTTAAACAATCTAGTGAATTGGTGTATTCTTAACGGCGATGATGTAGAATATTACGACGAGGTAAATAAAAATAACGATATGAAAGAAAAGCACGCGGAAGCGACGGGGGCAGTTAAACTAGAAAAAGCGACGAAACTCTCAGAGGCGAAAGATTTGACCGAGATTGAATACAAACAATTGAAGAAACAAAAAGAAGATGAAAGAAAGCGGGGCGAGGAAACGAATTGGGACGAAGAAACAAAATCCGCTTATGATAAATATTCATTAATTAATCATTACAAATTACGGAAAACACCACCAAAGGAACCCGAATGGTATATCGAATACGGCAAGGATAAACATAAAAAGTGGTTTTACAATTCATTACATTATTTTTAAAATGGAAACAACGGCGATTTAATAAACGGATTGAAGGAGGTTAAAAAATCAGACAATCATGTATTAGAAAAAATATTGATTGAAGACGATGAAAACAACGAGAGACTAAGAAAAAAAAAGAAGATATTGCTTTAATTATCTAAGCAACGAGGGATTATTGCAATACAAAAAACAGTCTTGAATGGTTGATGTATTAACTAAAATGGGATTTACTAAATTGAACGACGAATTAATTATAACGAAAGAACAAATTCAAGATGCCTTATTAAAAACAGATTTTAGCTGTGATAAACTCATTATAAGTAGCACCGACGAGAGGCGGATTGAAAAACTAGAAATGATGGCGAAAGAAGGACATAAGCAACTATTTTCCAATGGATTAAGGTTTTTTATTTCAATGGTTAGTGTTGAATTTGGAATTTCAGTTTTTGCGACTAATAATCATAGAACACATTACAGGTTATATAATGGACCATTAGAAACGAAATTATTTACACTAACAAAACAACAAGAGAATAATATTCCAGTGTTAGCCGACCACGATGAACCCGAAACAGAGGGGGGCGAAAGTATTGAATTATCTCGTGAGGATAAACTAAGGGCAATTACGAAAACGAAATAAAGTTTATAATTAATAGATTTTTTTTGGACCAAAAAGGGGCTTGGTATTAATCAAAAGTTGAGATTTTTAAGGGGCCCAGTTTAAACTCGTAATAGAAGAAATATTTAAGGCTTTTTGTTGCTTAGTATTGAAAGGGCCCAGTTTTCAAATTATTCCTAAAGAAAGAGTATGAAAACTGAGCCCCGACAATAAGAAGAATAATTAAGGCTTTGCGGTGCTTAGTATTGTGAGTTTAAAAAGTTGAGATTTTTAAGGGGCCCAGTTTGAAAAAGATTTAAAAAAAATTGAGGCCAAAAGAAGGCTTGGTATTAATCAAAAGTTGAGATTTTAAGGGGGCGAGTTTGAAAAAAAGTTGAGATTGAAAAAAGTTGAGATTGAAGGGGGACCGAGGAGCGGACCAAAAGCCATATATTTACCCAGCCCCCCACGGGTAATATAAATGCGTTTCTTGCTTAACTTTTACTTGCTTTATTCATTGATAAAAAAGGCCCCATTTTTTGCCCCTTTTGAACGAAACTATTGTTGACTTGAAACTATAAGGATGACCGACATTGTCGAACGACTACCGACCGAACTACGGGATTACATAGAAAGTTTTGTTTATGGTGATATTGTTTATGATAATACAGCCCTTTGTGTTAATTGTGGATGCGACACGCGACTACGCGTTCGAACATTTCCCTCTATAATATGATTATAGATAGATAGATAGATAGATAGATAGATAGATAGATAGATAGATAGATAGATAGATTGATAGATAGGTAGATAGGTAGATAGGTAGATAGATAGATAGCTATAGATAGATAGATAGATAGATAGATAGATAGATAGATAGATAGATAGCTTTTGATGGATAGCTATAGATAGATAGCTATATTTAGATAGATAGATAGATAGATAGAAGGATAGATAGATGGATAGGTAGATAGATAGATAGATAGATAGATAGATAGATAGATAGATAGATAGATAGATAGATAGTTAGGCTAAGCGTAGACCAGATGCCG
>WBZZ01001491.1:52500-57500 GCA_019918135.1 Paulinella micropora
GCGGGGCGCGGGGCTTGGGGGCGGGACTAGGGGGCGCCGGCGGGGCTCGGTGCTCGGGGGCGGGGCTCGGTGCTGCAAGCTCGGGCTCGGGGTCGGGCGCGGGGCTCGGGGGCGGGGCTAGGGGGCGGGGCTAGGGGGCGGGGTTCGGTGCTCGGGCTCGGTGCTCGGGCTCGGCGTCGGGCGCGGGGCGCGCTCGCGGGGCGCGCTCGCGGGGCTCGGGGCTCTGGGCTCGGGGCTAGGGGGCGGGGCTCGGTGCTCGGGGCGGGGCTCGGTGCTCGGGCTCGGGGTTGGGCGCGGGGCGCGGTCGCGGGGCGGGCTCGGGGGCGGGGCTAGGGGGCGGGACTCGGTGCTCGGGGGCGGGGCTCGGTGCTGCAAGCTCGTGCTCGGGGTCGGGCGCGGGGCGGGGCTCGGAGGCGGGGCTCGGGCGCGGGGGTCGGGCGCGCTTGGGCGCGGGGCTCGGGGCCGCGAGCTCGGGCGCGGGGCGCGGAGCTCGGGGGCGGGGCTCGGAGGCTGCGTGTATGTGTGTATGTGTGTATTTGTGTGATTTGTATGTCACGGTGCGTGTATGTATGTGTATGTGTATGTTTGTGTTGTGTGTGCGAGTGCAGCGTGTGTGTGTGTGTGTGTGTGTGCGTATGCGTGTGTTGTGTGTGTAGGGGGGGGGGGGGGGGTTACCTCCAATCCATCGCGGGCTCCGGTTCGGGCCTGGCTCCGGGTCGTGCTCTGGCTCCTGCAGGTCAGCGGATTGTGTAATAATTGTATGTACAATGTGTGATTGTATGTACTTGTGTGATTGTGTAATAGTTGTATGTAATTCTGTGATTGTGCAATAATTGTCACGGTGTGTGTATGTGTGTGTTTGTGGGGGGGGGGGGGGGTTACCTCCACATCCATCGCGGGCACCGGTTCGGGCTCTGGCTCCGGGTCGCGCTCTGGCTCCTGCAGGTCAGTGGATTGTGTGATTGTATGTACTTGTGTGATTGTGTAATAATTGTATGTACTTCTGTGATTGTGTAATGATTGTCACGATGTGTATGTGTGTGTGTGTGTGTTGGGGGGGGGGGGGGGGGTATAAGTACCTCCGCTTCCATCGAATCATGGGATGCATCGCCGCCATCCAGCTTCATCGCGTGTTCGGCTGCGCCCGGCATTGGCGGCATAAGAAAGAATGCAACACCGCACCAAAGACAAACACCGTTACCTTTCTCTTAGCTTCCCTTGCAGCCGAGCGCTTGCTACGCTTAGCTTCCCTAGCAGCGCGAGCTGTAACAGTATGTATGTTTGTATGTATGTATCTATGCATGTATGTAATAATTGTATGTGTGTATACGTACGTATGTATGCATGTATGCATGCATGTATGTATGTAATATTGTATGTATGTATGTAACATTGTATGCATGCTATGTATGATCACCATGGGCCGCCTTTGAGGCCTTTGACCGTCCCTTCGGCGTGTTGTTTTTTGGGGTGGTCACTGAGAGACCTGCATGTATGTATGTATATATGTATGTATGTATATGTATGTATGTATGTAATACTACGTATGCATGCATGTATGCAATATATATGTAAGTATGTAGGTGAGTATGTATGTAAGTATGTATGCCCATTACCACGGGCCGCCTTTGACGGTCGGCGGGGTTGAGGCGGCGAGCGTTGAGGCGGCGGTGTTGAAACGGCGACGAGACCTGTATGTATGTATGTATGTACGTAATATTGTATGTATGTATGTATTTACATATGTATGTACGTATGTACGTATGTACGTATGTATGTATGTATGTATGTATGCAACATTGTATGTATGCATGTATGTATGCATGTATGTGTGCATGTGTGTTCCAGGACCACGGGCCGCCTTTGAGTCCTTTGACCGTCCCTTCGGCGTGTTGTTTTTTGGGGTGGTCACTGAGAGACCTGCATGTATGTATGTATATATGTATGTATGTATATGTATGTATGTATGTATGTATGTATGTAATACTACGTATGCATGCATATATGCAATATATATGTACGTATGTAGGTGAGTATGTATGTAAGTATGTATGCCCATTACCACGGTCGTCTCTTCAGCGGCGGGGTTGAGGCGGCGGGGTTGAGGCGGCGGGGTTGAAACGGCCACAAGACCTGTATGTATGTATGTATGTATGTATGTATGTATGTATTGTATGTATTTTCATTACCCACCACCGCGAGCTGTATGCATGTATATGTATGTATGTATATATGTATGTATGTATGCATGCATGCATGTATGTATGTATATTTTTTCATTACCCACGGAGCGACCACGACCGCCAGCGCGACCACCACGACCACCGCGACCAGCGCGACCACCGCGACCAGCGCGACCACCGCGACCACCGCGACCACCGCGACCACCGCGACCACCGCGACCACCGTGACCTGTAACTTATATATACGAATCTATGTGTGTATGCATGTATGTAGTAGTTCCACCACCACTGAATGTATGCATGTTATAACTAGTATTATATGTATGTATGAATGTATGTATGTATGCATGTATGTAATAACTAGTAATGTATGAATGTGTGAATGTATGTATGTATGTATGTATGTATCATTGTATTAACATTGTATGTATGTATGTATGTATGTATGGTTGCGGCGTTAAGCTACCTCTGCCGCCCTTCTCATCCACATTGTCAGTCACCGTCGTCTCTGAATCACCATCATCCTGCATTCACATGTATATATATACATATTATATATATATATAATATTATACATATGTATGTATGTATATATGTGTGTGTATATATATGTATATATGCACATGTATGTATGTGTGTATGTGTGCATGATATGCATGTATGTATGACGGTCCTCCGATAGTATTACCTCTGCTCCCGGCGTCGACGAGGTGTCAGGTGTCCGTTCCGGCGTCGACGAGATGTCAGGTTCTGCGTCTGCTTCTGCTTCTGCTTCGAAGCCGGACCTGCCTACTTGCTATTGATTTGTGGAAAAGCAAAGTAGCAGAAAGCAAAGTAGCAGACAGCAAGATCAAGTACTCAGCAAGCAGCAGACAGCAAGGACGGAAGCTCAACAACAACAATTGCAGGCACAAGCAAGCAAGCAGTGTGTGATACGATGGCGGGGGGGGGGGGGGGAGGCTGTCATTATGTTCGTGCATAATAATAATAATAATAATAATAATAATAATAATAATAATAATAATGATAAAAATAATAAAAATAATAATAATAACAATAATAATAATAATAATAATAATAGTGTATCTCCTGCCAATTGCTGAGCCAAAAGGCCATGTGCATCCAGTCCTCCATTCCATAAGGAAAGTCTCCACACCAATCGGTGGAATAAAGGAAGTGACGGCATAGAACATTACTCTAGGAGCTTTATACCAATCAGCCCATGGAAAGGACCGATGGCCTATGTACTCCCTAAATAATAATAATAATAATAATAATAATAATAATAATAATAATAATAATAATAATAATAATAGTGCTTCTCTGTCAATGGCTGATGCATTTCTGCACATGCGCCTCCATCGTCTCACCCGTGAGGGGAGTACGAAGAATTGACGATAAGCTCTAATGACACCCCCGCAAGGGCAGTTCCAACACTTCCAGACGGGCCGGTATGTTCAATGAAAATACTGGTCCAGAAATAGACCGGTATGTTCAATGAAAATACTGGTGGCACCGACGGGAATCGAACTGGCGACAGGGCCCAGATGGTAGAACTTGACCACTGGGCTATCACGGTGTCCAAAATAATAATAATAATAATAATAATAATAATAATAATAATAATAATAATAATAATAATATAATAATAATAATAATAATAATAATAATAATAATAATAATAATAATAATAATAATAATAATAATAATAATAATAATAATAATAATAATAATAATAATAATAATAATAATAATAATAATAATAATAATAATAATAATAATAATAATAATAATAATAATAATAATAATAATAATAATAATAATAATAATAATAATAATAATAATAATAATAATAATAATATAATAATAATAATAATAATAATAATAATAATAATAATAATAATAATAATAATAATAATAATAATAATAATAATAATAATAATAATAATAATAATAATAATAATAATAATAATAATAATAATAATAATAATAATAATAATAATAATAATAATAATAATAATAATAATAATAATAATAATAATAATAATAATAATGGCGATTGCCCCAACCCCGCAACGGCCGGTGACACCCAACCAATTATTGGTGCCCCCCCCCCCCCCCTGCAAGTGAGTAAGTAAGTAAGGAAGTAAGTGATCGAGTAAGTAAGTAAGTGAGTAAGCAAGCAAGTAAGTAAGTAAAGCAAGTAAGTAAGTAAATGAGTAAGCAAGCAAGTAAGCAAGTAAGTAAGTAAGTAAGTGAATGAGTAAGTAAGTAAATGAGTAAGCAAGCAAGTAAGTAAGTAAGAGAGTAAGTAAGTTAGTAAGTGAATGAGTAAGTAAGTAAATGACTAAGCAAGCAAGCAAGCGAGTAAGTAAGAGAGTAAGCAAGCAAGGAAGCAAGCAAGCAAGTACGTAAGTAAATGAGTAAGCAAGCAAGTAAGTAAGTAAGCAAGCAAGCAAGCAAGCAAGTAAGTAAATGAGTAAGCAAGCAAGCAAGTAAGTAAGTAAGCAAGCAAGCAAGCAAGGAATTCAATGAGTAAGCAAGCAAGCAAGCAAGTAAGTAAATGAGTAAGTAAGCAAGCAAACAAGTAAGTAAGTAAGTAAGTAATTAAGTAAGTAAAATAATAATAATAATAATAATAATAATAATAATAATAGTATTAAATAATAATAATAATAATAATAATAATAGTAATAATAGTAATAATAGTAATAATAATAATAAATAATAATAATAATAATAAATAATAATAATAATAATAATAATAATAATAATAATAATAATACTATATCTGAGGCGTACTGATGCAGCTAATGG
>WBZZ01001491.1:62500-77500 GCA_019918135.1 Paulinella micropora
CAGGAGTAGTAAGTTCTCCGACTGGTATAATCCTATCTATCCTATACTTTCTGATCTCGCTATCTAACATCTTTTCTACTTGACTGTCGTCGAAAGCTACAAAATGACTGGGCTTTGGCTGTTTGCGAACTTTAAGTCTATCACCTTTCTCGCACGGTTGTAAGACTTTTCCATCTCGTCTTACTGTCTGCCAATCGTCTCAATACTCTTCTTTGGCCCAATCCTCTCCAAAAGCTACTCCTGGCACACTAACTCTCTCTCCTGTCAATGTAGCTGCTGCAATAGCTGCCTTCTGTTCTGGAGGAGCAGCACAAGTATGAGGAGTAGGAGCAGGAGCAGCAAGAGTGGGAGTAAGAGGAGCAGCACAAGCAGGAGGAGTAGGAGTAGGAGTAGGAGGAGAAGGAGAAGGAGGAGGAGGAGATTCTGAAGCAGCAGCAGCATCAGCAGGAGCATCATCATCATCATCATCATCATCAGCATCAGCATCAGCATCAGCATCAGCATCAGCAGCAGCAGCAGCGGTAGAAAAAGCCGCAGTTCCAGATGGTGCATCCCGAGCGCAATATCGGGTGGCCGGACGACAGGTAAGTCAGATAAGCAGGAGAGAACTGAAGATAAGAATAAGCATAAGGAGAAGAGTAGGAGAGGCAGCCGTGGCAAAACCCATAAGGTACGAACATGGCATTATCATGAAGTTGCCTACGACCGCCAAGGTAAGCGATACCTTAGCTCAATGTCACGAGGCGAACGTAAGCCCATACGCACTCAGCACCAAGCCCAACAGCAGTGTTTGCGACAGGCTATGATCCATGGTTCGAAAAATCCAGTTCAGAAATAGACTACGGGTATTCCGGCTCGGCGACATGTACCCCGAAGCAAACCGCCAAGGCGAGGTCCGAGACGCGTACCGAGCGAGCCTAGCCTGCCCCGGCCGGCTGACAGCCGACCCCAGAACTTAGTTCCGGAGACGCGCAGCAATATATATGCACCACGCGCATCCCATCTACGGCAACGAAACACGAAAGTGCCACCAACCCATTCGATGCTTATGCTCCGAACGATGGTTGGTCCACAATGTCGATTGCCCCCTTCTCCGTGACAACTGCGCTTCCGACCACACTCCCCTCAACATGAGCCGGAGATGTGTAAGACGCAGTGACAACCCACGGAGCAGTGTCCGAGCCCACTCATGCCCCATATTGTGGCCCAGTTATTGTTACCGCATGACCCGGATCAACCCCCAATCAGCGGTCTAGACTGGCTCTCTATGAACATGACTTCAGATCCAGGTATATTACTCGTCACACAAGATGACATCACTGGCCTACTCCCAGACCCAGTTTTGATGCTCTCCGAACGACTATGCCGACAATACCTACATGAACTGAAGGAGAAAAAAGCCGATCCGCCTAAACCCAAGTTCGGCCCGGATAAAATTAGCTCCAACCTTACTTCCCCTCAGAAGAAAAGAGCGAAAGATTTTCTAGAGCGTTACAGCGACCGATTCCATGAAAAGGCTGGCTGTTTTACGCATACCGTTATCTCTTTGAAGCTACGTCCAGGTGCACAGCCTATTTGGGTTCCCTGCCCTAGATGGACGCCTGCTGTCCGAGAGTTCCTGACACAGTGGGCAGACGATATGCTTGCTACTGGCCGCTATAGTTTCGCCTCTCCTAATTGTGAGTGGGCTACTAGGCCGTGCCCTGTAGGCAAGTTTAACTCCCTCTTGCAGGATCATTTCAAAGGCATCCGCATGGTATTCGATTACCGCGCGGTCAACGACCGGCTCATCCTTCCGGTCCCCGGCCTTCCCAACCCCGATCATCACCGTAAGCTCTTCGCTGGTTACAACTATATCTCTGCGTTGGACATGGTGGATGGTTTTTCGCACCTGAAGATCGACCCTACAGACGGTAGCCGCGACATCCTCGCCGTACGGACTCCTCGTGGACTTCTAGTCCCCAACTATATGACGCAGGGTATCCACCGCGCCCCTGGTGACTTCCAACGCGCAGTCGACAAATCTTTTGGCCATCTCCCTTTTCGGGGCCAGACAGCCGCAGCATACATTGACGACGTACATTTGGCTCATGACAACTTCGACGCTCACATGGACCAACTGGAGAAGCTCATGGAGGCTGCGGAGGCAGCCGGCCGTTACTTCGCCGCGGACAATCTACGCATTGGCTACAACTCTCTTCCAGTGCTCGGCAAAGTCTGCAGCAAGAAAGGCGTCGCCGCCGACAAGCAAGATTGATGCGGTCCTGAAGATCTCCGAACCACAGAACATCACCGAGGTTCGATCCATACTCGGTATGACTAACTTCATTCAGGCGCATATTCCCAACTACTTTCGTTTGGTGGCGCCGCTCTCCGATCTACTCAAGTCTACGAACGCCCGACCCACAGGACCCAACTTTTTCCGTGAAAAAGAGAAGAAATGCTTCGCAAAGCTCAAGCGTGTTCTGACATCGCTGCCGATCCTCGCCAAGTACAACAAGACGCAACAGCTCCATCTTTGGACGGACGCTAGCATCGTTGGCATCGGTGGAGCTCTACATTCGGGCCCTGACAAATCTTCGCCCGTCATCTCTTATTTTTCGCTTAAATTTACTGATACTCAATCTCGGTGGGTCACGTATGTTCGGAAGCTTACGGTATTGTTTACGGTGTTCAGCAATCCCGTTACTACATCGATCATCCATTGACTATTGTCACGGATCATCGCCCGCTCATATGGCTATACCACGTCAGAAGCCCGATGGTTGTTGGCTGGGTCCTAGACCACCTACAAACTATTCGCTTCAAGGTGGAATATATTCAGGGTAAACAGAATCTCCTTCCTGGTGCCCTCTCTCGTATTCTTTGTATATCGCCCGGCCAACCCACTCTCCTCGGGGAAGTCGAAGCGACGAATCAGCTACTGGACACAATCCCGGCTACTATGTTACAGTCCAGTGGACGCTCCTTTTGGCTCGCGATTGGGTAGTCATCCGCAATGAGACGCGCGCTTTAAGAGGCTCGACTGTCGAATTTTGCGCGGTGCGCCAACGATCAAGACCTTACAGGCCCCATGGGACTATGCCATAGTCATCCCGCCCGCGGAACGTGCTCCAGACGTAGCTCGTCAACTTTTTGCTCTCAACAAGCCTTTTGCTGTACTCGTTCCTCAGGATATGGTACACCTCATACTCGACGGTAAGGCCATATCTCGTGAAACAGTCTTAGCATGCCACAAGATCGTCTTCCTCGAGGGCAACCTTGTGTGGCTTGTTCATAACTTTGGATTGGATCGCCACGCCGTGCTCAATATGTATGCTACATCACATGCTCCGCGCGTCACGCGCGCGGATATCCAGTCAGCGCAGAAAGAAGATACCATTTTGAAACCGTTTTGGGACGGATCTACATCTATCGGCCAGGGTAATACTCTCTTCTTTCTCAAGGGATGGCTAGCGGTACATATCATGCCCGACCGCTCCCGCCGTATATATGTTCCGAATCCCCTCATACGCAAGTTTGTCTCCCATGCTCACTTGATCCAGAATCACGCAAAGGTCCCCACCCCTGCCCCATACATCCATCAGCGATACATATGGTTCGGACCCGATGGGAAAGACAAGATGCACGCAGACATTGGGGCTATCCGTAAGGATTGTCACTTTTGTCAACTATCGCACGCCCGCCTCACACTTAATCATGGCCGCTGTAACTCGTTAGTCTGAAGGCATCCAGGTCAAGCTATAGGCATAGATCATGTTCATGTAGGCATAGAAGGCGTACTCGAACAGTACGTGTTAACTATAGTCGATCTATTCGCAGGTTACCTATTGTTTATTCCAGTCGTTTCCACCACTGCTGAGGAGACTGTTGAGACCATTCTCGCCCGATGGGTTTGCCTTTTTGGTTTTCCGGAGGCCATCCTGTCTGACGATCATGGATCTTTCCGTGGCAATCTTGCCAAGGCCTTCTGCAGCATGGCTGGAATCGAATGGCTCACCACTGCGCCATACTCTCACCATCAGTTAGGCATGGTAGAACGCAGGCATAAAAGCCTCCGCCGCGCTATCCAGGCGCTCGCAGACAAGGACAAAAAAGACTTGGCCCAAGGCCATGCCAGCCCTATCGTTCTCGCAGGACACTTACGTCACCACCGCCACCGGCGTCTCGGCTTTTGAAGGTATGATGGCTCGCCAGCCACGTACATCTATCGATATTTTCGACTCTCCCGACGTCATCGCTGAACGCGCGGCCCGATCAACCGCCGCAATGACTAAATCTGGCTCGACGACCGTCCAGACATCGGACCAACTCGACACTCTCCGCTTAGCTCGGATTGCTGTCACGGCGTATGTCAAGGAATATGTTTCCTTCACGCGCAAGGCTGCCAACGAACAGAAGAACAAACAACGGCGACGCAAGCTACCCGATTAGAAGGTAGGTGACCGAGTCACCGTCTACCGCCCCAAGCAATCAACCAAAGGTGTTCCCGCCTCCTTCGTTCTTCAACACGTCGGCCCGTACGTTATAATGGAAAAACCATCCAATAACACTTTTCGCCTCCGACACGAGCACACCAACAAGGTCCTCCGCAAAATTGACATCGCACATCTTAGTCCCTACACGGCCCCAACCGACTTGGCTTAGAACATCGACCCGGTCCAGAATCAGGAGCACAATGATGACAAGAAGGACTACGCTGCCGGTGAGGTGATAGCCTTCATCCACGATGGCTTGCTCAAGTTAGGAATGATCATAGACGAAGATCCCACGGTCGATCGCGACGACTTCCGCGTCCACCAGCTCGGCATCACTTCGCTATCAAACATGCAGTACCGCCCAGTCTACGTGGAGCTAATCATGCATCCGAACGGCACTGTCACGGAAGGACCGACGCATCTCCAATGGACCAAGCCTCTCAACTCCTGGAAGAAGATGACACTCGACAGCGAGAATGATCAGGTCGTTCATCGCGATATTCAGTTCAGGCCAAGTTCCAACTCCAGGAATAAGGGCTCGATCATTCCCGAACAACTCAAACGTTTACGCAAACCTTACAACGGTAAGAAATACCATTTTCACGTCTTCAAGATGAGATCGAAGTAGACTCTCAAGTGGTTTTTGCTTTTAGACTCCCGACGGACTCTATCTCTTTTCCCACTTCATATACCACCCAACAAGTTAGTATTTTCTACAGGCTTGCACGATAGTCGTATTCACATATTTTGAACTGGCATTAGCTAAGGCAGGTCACACAATGCTATTTACCGCTTTGAACACGTAGTGATAGTATTGGCCCCACGCTCCTTTCATGATGTATGATTGGGTACACTATATCCGTCCTGCCTCTGCATGTTGATACTACCTTGATCAATGCGTTGACACATATACGCACGCACATATCGCGCATTGATCTACATCTCAGGCAATCTTTTTGATTCATTTTCTTTTTATACTTATGATTCGTTTCGATCGCAACTCCAACCTACCGTTATGGTCTGGGGGGGGGGGGGTTATCGGAATGAATACCGTACCGGACCGAAACAAAAAAATTCTTCTATTTTTAGTTCCGTTACATCATTTTTCCGTTTATTTATCAACTGTCATAAGTTGTAGTTGTTATTAATACGTTTTCAACTGCCGTCAACAGATCAATTTATTTCCCTTTACCAGTTAGCTTTTTAGAAAATGTTGACTATTGCCTTTTTTCCCCATATCCAAACTTTATTTCTTTAGACCGGCCGCTTTTTCCGGTCCATAGTCATAATTATTGATAGGTAAATAGGCGCCGCACAGGTAAAGTGGCATTCTTTCACCCATTTTATTTTATTTTTTCCAGACTTACTTGAACAACTCCAACCGCTACACGACTCGTGATAGCACTTGAAATATTCTCGTTAGTTGAAGATTCAGAATTTGTATTGTTTCGAAAGGGACAAGTAGTCTTTCAAGAGAGTGTACTAAATAAACTGGAATCGACCATCCCAGCGTCTTTTGGTACCTACCCTGTTCTCCGAGCCGGAAGTATTGTGAGTTCAAATGACAGCCGTGTGTGTATTCATTTGAGTGCCGGTTGGCAGTTTGCTTACAGGATGCTACAATGGACAAAGTTATTGATATAGTAGTGTTTAGTCATATCGGCCTCTACATGTTTTTACATAGTTATTAATATTTCTGGTACTGGTGGCAGTCAGTTCCTTCATAGGACTGACTCATTGCTTTTACCTATCTACTCATATGTATTTCCTTTATTCAAGTTTAGGCGGGTAGTTAGTTCAATTTGATTGAGCCCGTGTTGGGTTCAGTTTTCCTTCTGTCTCAATAAAGACCAAGTGTCTGAAGTACAGAATGGGAACCCCTCCCCCGGCAACCTCCTAGCGTTACAATGGGTTATGAGCCTTGGCGGTGTTTCGTCTGCGCAGAGCTGGAGCTATGCTGCAAGCTGGGAAAACCGCAAGTGGGGGGAGATAAAGTCTGGGCAGGGAATCGTGGAGGTGTTCTTCGACCATCGTGATGGCGGCAAAAGTCCAGCTGCTAGGCTGGGGAGCATTTTCGTTTTGAGACCTGCGGTGATCAGACTCGAGGTTGCTCGGTAGAGCAAGTGGACAGACCTTTTGGTTGGTTGGGTCAAGGACCCAGTGGCGTCAGCTAAAAGCAAGTTCTGACTCAATTTTGAATTTTAGGTTGGAGACCTAGGGCTGCTACTACGGGCAATCGGGTGGCTAGTGAAGTCGAGGGGTCTCAAACTCCATCTAGGGCGATCCCTAGAGGTGGGAGTTAGATTGCCGTCCGGGAAGACACCTGGGCGTTTAAAGTTAGACGGTGGGAAAGAAAACTTTGAGTGGTTCCCTCCGTAGAGGCATGTTGGCTGCAGGCAGCATGTTGGCTGCAAGTCAAGGTGTGGCAGCCCCTCATCAAGGGCGACACCTGGGACAATGTAAAAATGTTTAAGGAAAATAAGGGAGTGCATGTTGGCACAAAAGACTTGTTCGTTGGCCATGTTGGCAAAAAGGGGAAGCCAAATTTACCGGTGGTTACGGACATTTTTTCCAAAAGTTGGATTTATATGAAATTGTCGTCATTTTGACCAAATCTCTCTTAGTGTGCTTAGTTTGTCGTATTTTTGTCAAAACGAAGGTGTGTTTTTGTGAAACATAGGTGTGTTTTCTGTCTTCCTGTGTGTGTTTTATGTGTTTCTAAGGCTTATTTTATGATATACAAGATAGACCTGTCTATCGTAGATAAATGATCATAAAAAACATAAGGAATAAAAAGAAAAAGTTAATAATTAAATATTTTTTCATGTTGAGAAAAAATATGGACTGGTTTAATATACAACTTGCAGGCACGAACAAAGTGAGTGAGTGAAAAAACAACGGGGAATTATGTGGAACGAAAATGACAGAAAATTTATCAAACAATTGAACATAGCAGACACAGAGCAAAAAATATATAATGTTGTATCAAACTTTTTTACAAGCGATGCGAAGCAGTCAAAGGCTTTTCATAATGCTATTTTGTTATTATTTAGTAAAACAACAACAGAAGACGAAATATTAAAAGCGATGCAAATTATTTATTCAAAATATGCCATTATTTACCCGAATACAACTTCAAGAAGACAACGACTTTCTGAAGTGAGAACAAAAGCAATAAAACCAAATCAAACAAAAAAAGTATATGAGATGTCTAAATTAGATAAATATTTTAATATCAATGAAGACGAACGAATTGAAATTGTTGAAGGATATAAAAAAGATATCAAAGCAAAAAAACGAACAAAAAATACAGATAGATGTAAGGGAGGTAATGGCGAAAATGAATGAAACTATTGGCTTTAATGTTAGCAATAGGGGCAAGGCCTGTTGAGATATTTGACAAAAATACTTATGAATTAATACCTGATAAGCCTTCATGGCTGAGATGGGATAATTTAGCAAAAAAGAGAGAGGGGCAAAAAAAGAATTGGACCGAGAGGCCCGTTGTTTTACTTACGCCTTCTTTTGTTATTGAACAAGTAAATTCAATAAGGAACCACTTCAAGAAAAAGAAAGCAGTTATTATTAATAAAGCAGGAGTGCTTGATAAACAGAAAAACAACGAATTAAACAAACGAATAATAAAAGTGTTTCCTTGGTTGGCAGACTATAAACAAAGGTCTTCAATGTTGCGAAAATTATACGCGAGCCTTTCATACACAAATTTTGCTAATCCGAAAACAACAAATTTCAACACATGGGTTTCAAATGTGTTGGGGCACGGTGATATGCTTACGAGTTTTTCTTATAGTTGGGTGAATGTTGCGGACCCCCGTGAGATGATGGAAGAAGGAATAAAAACCGAGTTGGAAGAATTGAGGCGGAAAATAGATTTATGTTTGAATGTCAAAGGAATTGAAGCCGAAGACATAGAGGACGACGACACGGCAGAAAGTAAATATAAACCCTTGGGCAAAAAAGCAAGCCGTGAAGATAAAAACGAATTACTTGAACGAATATGGAGCGAACACGGGGGAAAAATAACAAATACGGAATTAAGGAAGTTATCTCACATAGGTGCGAAAATTGTCAATCAATTTGTTATGAGTAAAAAGGAAACCACGACGGAGGAAACAAAGCAAACTGAAGCAAAGCAACCCGAAGCAAAGCAACCCGAAGCAAAGCAAACTGAGAAAAAGAAAGCGGGTTATAAACTGATAGACGAAAACGGGGTAAGCCAACCAATAAGACGGAGTAGCCGAGTGAAAAAAAAGAAAGGCATTGAATAAAATCTCTTTGAATAATGGGGGTTTGGTTTTTTTGTTTCTGTTTTTTCTTTCTGTTTTTTTTCTGATTAAAACTTTTGAGAAATTCAATTAAATTTTTGGTGTGTTGAAAAACACATAAATATTTTAGTGTGTTGAAAAACACACATTAGACGGCGGCCGCGGACGAAGACGCGGAAACCTCCATAGGCGCGGGTAGGGGATTGCTGGGGGGAATTGCTTGGACAACTCTGTTTAAAGCATCGTCAAATAATACGCCACTCGTAATAAGTTGATAAACCCGTTTATATTGTTGTTCGCCAAATCCTGATATTTTTCGGTGCCCCCCTTGTTGTATCCATTGCTTGAACTTTTTGGGCTCCGTTGTAATTTGCTCCTGCTTGAGTTCCAAAATCCTGACAAAATCAATGTCTTCTGTAATTTCTTTTGCCTCTCTTAATTTCTGCCGTAGGGCTTTAACTTCTTGCTCTTTCTTCGTTCTCGCTTTGGTCAAAGAAATAATTCGGTGGGACAAAGACTTAATTTCCCCCTCGGTCTTGTCAAGTGAAGCCCGTATTTCATCAACATTATTGCTTAATTTTTTTCGTCGCTTAATTCGCCGTTCAACTTCGGCATCCGTCTCGGAGGCACTTCGTGAAACAATACTACGGTTGTCGCTCATAGTGCGTGTTGGTCTTCTTTTTGCTTTTTGCTTTGGACAAAAGGACGACGGAAGCACCTTTGTCCAAAACTGGTGGCGCGGGTCTCAGTTTTTTAACTGGTGGCATCGCTTCAGTGCTATCATATTATTTTATGGGGTCTGGACTACTAACGAAAAAAATTAGTTGTCGGGGCTCACTAAAAAAAGCGGTGTGCGGGTTATTACTTCATCAATAACGGGCTTTATGTTGTCCATGTTGGAATATAAGACATTTTGACATCTCTTATAATTCTAAGACATACTTTTTTAAGCAAGATTTGCTGCAAAAATTATCAATCATATGTAATAGCCCCGCGTCGTATATGTAATAAATGTCTTCATCTACAAAGGCAAGAGATAATCCACGACACGAAGGTCCCCCTCCCGCCCCTTCCCCCCCCCCCCCCCCCCCCCTCCCACCCCATATGAAAGTACTTATTCGTCAGGTATGCGCATGTGCATGTCAGATATGTATGTAAGTCATGTATGTAATGTATGTAATGTATGTATGTATGTATGTATGTAATACTATACATGTATGCATGTATGCATGTATGTATGTATATTGTATATATATGTATGTATGTATGTATGTGTATATTGTATATATATATGTATATATGTATGTATGTATGTATGAATGTATGTATGAATGTATGTATGTAATTTATGTATGTATGTATGTATGTATGTATGTATGTATTTATGTATTTATGTATGTATGTAATGTATGTATGTAATGTATTATGTATGTATGTATGTAATGTATGTATGTATGTATTTGTATATGTATGTATGTATGCATGTATGTATGTACGTATGTATGATGACATGGTGTGGATGCAATGTCGTAGGGGCACTCACCGTTGTCCCTGCCACAAACCCGCCGTCCCTGCCACAAACCGGCCATGCTGGTCCCCCCCCCCCCCCCCCCCCCAAATACATAAATACATACATGTATGCATATGAAAGTACTTATGTATATACGCATGTATGTCATGTATGCATATGTATGCATATGTATGTATGCATATGTATGCATATGTATGTATGTCATGTATATATAATATGTCATGTATGTATGTATGTATGTATGTATGTATGTATGTAATGTATGTATGTAATGTATGTATGTAATGTATGTATGTATGTATGATGACATTCACCGTCGTCCCTGCCACAAACCCGCCGTCCCTGCCACAAACCGGCCATGCTGGTCTCCCCCCCCCCCCCCCCAAATACATAAACACATACATGTATGCATATGAAAGTACTTATGTATATACGCATGTATGTCATCTTGTATGCATATGTATGTCATGTATGTATGCATATGTATGTCATGTATGCATGCATATGTATGTATGTCATGTATATATGTCATGTATGTATGGATGTAGGTATGCAATGTATGTATGTATGTATGTATGTATGTATGTAATGTATGTAATGTATGTAGGTATGTAGGTATGTATGTATGTAAATATGTATGCAATATCTTTGACAGCCCCAGATTATACCGCACTGAGCACGGACGCTTTTCGGGTAATCCTTTTTTATTGTCACCCCCCCCCCCCCTCCCTCCCCCCCCTCCCCCCCCCTTTCATCTATGTATCATGTTTCTGTATCCAAATACTACATTATTGTCACATTCCTTTTACCTACTCATCTTTGATGTGTGAGTAGCGCGCGTTCGAGTTTTCGCAGGACTTGGAGCGGCTACAACACGAGAGGTCAGCTCCATTACATATTATATACATATATACATAATACATATAATAATATTATTATAAGCCTTTTGCATACATTACAAATCATGATCATCTATCCTCGGTTATGGTTTACATCTACCCTAAGCATGCAGCACGGGATTTCTCTCTATCTCTTTCTCTCTCTCTCTCTCTCTCTCTCTCTCTCTCTCTATCTCTCTCACAGACACACACACTCACTCTTTCTCTCTCTACCTTTTCCGTTTGCTGTGCTGCTTTTGGGTATTTGCTTTTAACCACCGTCTGGATTATGATTACTACATCTACCATCTACCCATCTACCGTATACCATGTACCCATCTACCGTCTACCCATCATGTTTCTTTGTTCTTTTGCACTAAGGCGGAGGCTGCAGGACGAAATGGCAGCGCAACAGCGTGTGGCCGATGCGTTGCTTAAGTTGGGGGTAGTTCTCTTTCTCTCTCTCTCTCTCTCTCTCTCTCTCTCTCTCTCTCTCTATCAATCTCTGCCAACTTCCTTCGCGTCGCCTTTCTCTATCTATTATGTCATACATGGATGCATTATCTCTCTCTCTCTCTCTCTTGCTTTGCTAAAATATAGGGCCCTTGGAGGCAATAGACCCTGGGGTCACCGGTTTGATTCATGAGACTCAGTGTTGTTATAAACCCTAAGATAAATGATTACATGATTGAAGTTTTACTAGCAATGTAGTACATGATGAAATCGAGTCATGCAAAACTCCATCGCAAAAGTACTAAAGTTTATGTGCGGACGTAAAGATCTCGATCTGACTGGGAAAACTATCTCAGTCAGGGAACATTTTCCAAGTCTGGGAAAGTTTTTTCATTTTGGGAAAATTTTCATAGTTTGGAAAAAGTTTCACAGTTTGGGAAAATTTTCAAGTTCCCAAATTGGGAAAACCTTCATTGGTGCATTCAGGTCTGTAATTGGTTGTTCAGAGGGCTTAGTGCACAGGTTTCTGAAAGTGACTTCATTTATAGTGGAGCAGGAAGGGGTTTTAGCAGAACGTCCTACCTTTATCATAAATACTACGCTCCTGATCGAGCAGTGAAGAAGTGGGACTAGGAAAACTGTCCCAGTCTGAGAAAATTGTCTCAGTCTGGTTAAATTTTCCTAGTCTGGGAAAGTTTTCCCATTTTGGGAAATTTTTCACATACTTTTGGGAAAAGTTTTTCAGTTTGGGAAAATTTCCCAAACTGTGAAAACCTTCAATAGTGCATTCAGGTCTAGAATTGGTTGTTTTAGATGGCTTAGTGTCCAGGTTTCTGAAAGTGACTTCTTTTATAGTGGAGCAGGAAGGGGTTCTGGCAGAACGTTCGACCCTTATACTGCGCCCTCCTGATCGACTAGTAAAGAAGTGGGTCCGTATGAATCAAGTCTTGGGTTCTGCTATACTAGCTTTCAAAAAGTAAGGCGCCGATCACAACTTGCGCATTCTTATACCACAAGTAGCTTTTGGATAATACTGTTTGTTTTAATTAAAGTAGACTACAGTTCTCCTACAATACCTCCGGATCCGGATTAATATTAGTACTGATAATTGTACTAAAACATGGATTTTTATGAGTGTATGAGAAACATTTTCTCAATCTGTGAACTCTGATTGTCCTAATCTGGGAGAATATTCTCAGACTAGGTAATATTTTCTCAAAACAAGAAAATATTTTCCCAAATATTAATTAAGAAAATATTTCGTACTTGGGGAAAATTTCAATAGTAATATATATCCAGGAACCTGATTCCCATTCTGGAAAATATACACAATTTGGGAAACACATCCCAAACTGGGAAAATATTTCCCAAACTGGGAAACTTTTCCCAGTTTGGGAAATTTTTTGCATGTCCCACTATCCAAGTCTGAGAAAAATATTTCCGATCTGAGAAAATTTTTCCCAAATCGAAAATACTTCTTTTGTTTTGGGAAAATATTTTCCCGATTAAGGAAAATATTTTCCTTACTTAGGAAAATTTTTCCTATTTTGGGAAAATTTTCCTAATTGTAGAGAATATTTTGAGGTGTTGACCCCATAGCGCTTGTTTGCCTTGTCTTACGCCTGTTTGTTTTGCCTTGCAGACGGAGACTACGCGAAGGACGCAATCTGCACGCAGATTGCCGCCGAGCACGCGCGTGGTTTCAAGTCAGACGAGGAGGCGAAGGACTGGCAGCGACGCAGCAAGCTGCATCATAAGGTCTCTGTCTTTCAAACGATGTTCAGACTAATGCGCGCTCTCTCTCTTTCTGACTCTTCTATAGGTGCACACCACATGCAGAGTGGAGGCGATGAAGAGAATCACCGGCGCGCCGTCAGACAGTTCCACTGTGGTAGTGTCCACGGACATGAAGCCTCCTGTGTATGTTCCCTCCTGCCGACGCGCCTCAACCGACTTTCGTGGGAAGTACGTGGTGAAGCTCTGTGTTGGTCTGTGTTCGTCTCACACGACCCAGAAACATTACGTTTTTTGCTATATTGGAAACATCAAGCACGGAGTGAACAGTAACGTCACGTTGATGTACCACATGCTCCGTCACCATTTGTGGAACCCAGCGACCATGCGTGCATGGAAGCTGGTCGTCCATTGGGACGGAGCATCTGACAACGTCGGTTGGCCGATGCTTGCCCTTCTGTGCCACGTCGTGGACAAGGATTGGTACTACCAGGTGGAGGCGCACCGGTAGCCAACGCACCATGGCCATTTCATCGACGACCAGAAGTTTCAGGTCATCATGACGGGTTGGAACTCCACGTTTCTGACCACGAACCTGGCCATGGCTTTCTTTAAGCTCCTTATGGCGTTCAAAAACAATCAGGAGCAGTATGTCTTGGTGGTCATCCACAAGAGCTACGACTGGGTTGAGTACTTTCAGTCTTGCATGAACAAGAATGTTAAGTACTACTCAAAGCCCCTGTCTTGGCGCATTACCAGGAACGAGGAGCTGGGTCTTCCTACCGCCGAGACCAAGGACTGGGGCGAGGCGGCGCAGACTTGGACTCGAACGAAGGCTTCTCCCCAGGGGCCGCCCATTCGTCTGGTGGTCGCCCGCCCAGGTACGTCCCATACATCTCAACATGCCCTGACGCATTATCATTTGCTGCCTTTGTGCACTCAAGAAGCAGCCGAAGGCCCTTTCCAATGAAGTTTGGGCTAACCCCAAGCTGAAGCGAGATCTGCTGGAACTTGCCAAGCAGTACTGCAGCGAAGACGAGGTCAAGTGGTTTCTGGAAATACTGAAAGGCGGAAACCTGACCCGCGTCGTCTATGATGGACCTTACGGAGACGGGGGGGAGCCCGGCCGTCCTGCCCACATGTCCTGCGTCGATGGTAAGGGCAAGGAATGGCAGGTGCGCTTCCGCATCCTTGAGGAACTCCCTCCAGATCCTTGGGCCCGTCCACCCGACAGGCAGGCCAAGATGAAGGAGCTTACCTTCCTGACTTCAGAGGAGCTCCGGGTCCGCGGACGTACTTCGACAATGACGCCCGCCCGCCCGTTCATCCACACTGGCATGGAGCCAGAGAGCTCACGGAAGCTGAGCAGCTGGAGGAGAGACTCGCCTTCGATTGTGTTGGGATTGAGGCGTGGAGGAAGGTGGCTCTTCTTCTTCCTGTGGCAACCGACGAGAAAGATTTCGCTAGCAAGCAGATTCTCGTGGGGGAGTTGGTCGAGTGGCTTCACCAAAATGATGTTAACCCCCCCCCCCTCCCCCTCTGTTTCTTGTGCTCACACACATTGTTTGCCTGTCTCGCTAGGTGCCCGTCAATGACAGCAAGACCAAGAAGCGCTTAAAGAAGCCAGAGCTTCTGCGCTT
>WBZZ01001491.1:82500-85000 GCA_019918135.1 Paulinella micropora
CTATGCGCCCTGGATCCAGGTGCGCCGGCCCGCCCACGCCGCGCTGCCCGCTGCCCAGCTGCCACCCGCCCTGCCACCGCTTTTTGTTCTTACTCTATTCCCCCCCCCCCCCCCCCCCCCCCCCACACACACTCTCACACACACACACTCATTTCTCTCTTTCTTTCTCTTTTTCTTTTTTCTCTCCATCTCTCTCTTTTTCTCTTTCTCTCTTTTTCTGTCCCTTTCTGTCTCTCCGCCCGCCCTGTTGTCGGCCTAGCACTGCAGCCTGCCCGCAGCCTGGTCGCTTGCTCGCATGGCACACTGTCACCACCCGCAGAAGAGCCTTCCACACCACGCCAGCGCTCCCAGCCGCTCTGCTTGCATGGATGCTGCCGATGTTGCTTGCTGCTTGCTGTCTTTGTTGCGGTGCGTGGCTACACATGTGCAACCATGGGATTTCTGTAGGAGCGCTTGACGGCAGCCGCTGCACCCAGCTCGCGCTCGCCGGCCCGCACCGCCAGCCCCAGCCGCACTCGCCGCCCCGTGCCCTCCTTGCCGCCGCGGCCAGGACCAGGCTGAGCACATGCTCTGGACACAAGCCCTCGTGCGGCGCGACAGGCCAGCAAGCCCTGTGCACACGCCACTTGCCACTCGCATTGCAGTACCAACCACCTTCAAGACGCTAAAGAAAAAATAGTAATAATGAAGTTCAGATGTTGTGTCAGTTTTTCAATCATACATATATATTAAGGTTTAACAGTCGATTGCCTCGTGTTATTTGTTTATGTTTTATTTTCTTTCATTTTGTGCTCTTCGTTTTGGTTTTGAAAGTCACCAGGTTGCCAATTCCCTTTTAACTCTTACGCTTCCCACTCATCTCTAGGAGTGGCAAGTATTTTATTTTCAAAGGTTATTTGCGCAAAAAAAAAACAAAAAAAACAACAAAAAAAAAACAAAAAAAAAACAATTGCGTGAGAAGTCTATCATACAACACCACACAGACATACAATAAATACATATTATCTACATAGAATGAGCAGCAGCACAAATCTAGGCAAGTGAACTGAGTGGCAGCGCCGCCTTTCCCCCCGGACTCTTAAGAAAACACCTTTGACTGAATGGCACACAATGTCCTTCTCCTAGTCACCGTGACAGCGGTAGATAGCTATTAGCAGACTCTGAGCAGCAGCTGTGCATGCAGTGTGCACGAGTCTAGACATTCCTACTGAATTTGGTAGCCTTCCCTTTCACTCTCAAGACAAGCACCTTCTATTAATAGTATATCGTGTTCCTTCTCATACAACAGTCGATAGCAGCAGTGCAGTGCTCGCAAGTCTAGGTCGGGCAACTTACATGAGTAGCCAAAAGCTTCCTTCTGACTCGCAACTGCGGAGTCGCCACGCAACTTTCATTTTCATCGTCACAGTCACAAGCCAGCGTCAAGTCTAATGTCACGCGGCTGCAGTCTACTGTCACACAGACATCCGAACTGCCGCGATTGCCTTCTCTCTGACAATGCCACAAGCCTGTGACGCTCCTTCTATTAATAACACTTTCATTGTCATCATCACACTGAGTAGCAGATATTGACACCAAACAGAGTCAGTGTACGGTCCACTCGATCCACGGATGCTTTCAACGTGGATCCAAAATTTGATGAGTGGAAATAAAGACAGAGTCGGAACATGTTTAACCCTTCACCCGGCAATCCGCATTTGTGGTTTAAAACCACATTTCTTGATCTTGTACATTATTAAAGGTTTTAAGCCACAAACGTTATATCAGACTGAGTACCTTAACGACAGGCCAAAATCTTTACTGTTAATAAGTTGTTACACCAATAGATTGTATTAATACGGTAACGAACCGATTCAGTATGACCCGGCCGGTCCGTAGGATGTGTGTCGGTAGAGCCATCCCTTCGGGACGCGCCGACCCGTGTTGTTCTGTCTTTGCAGTCTTTTCAATAAAGCTTGTGGTACGATGCGATCGTGACTGAGCTTGAACCGGTCCGTGGACGGCTTGCTACCTCTGTGCAGGAACAGTATTACTAACGACATTCAAGCTTTGGGAAGCTACCAATCGTGGAACATTTGCCTATCCCTCTCAGCCTCGTCTACCTCAGTAGCAATACTATCACGCAATATGAAAACGCACTTTAATATCGTATATATATGAGAACTGACTCCTTGACTTCCGCGTCACAAACTGACTAACTTAGGTGTAGGTCTGTTGTACTTGGGTTAACATTGGTAGTAATGACTGTCCGTCCTATTGACAAATCAACTATCAAAGTAACGGTGAATGAAATTGAAATAGCAGTGACCAACGTTTTTTGGGAAGCTACCCATCGTGGAATCTTTGCCTATCCCTCTCAGGATATCCGGTCTACCTAGCAATACTATCACGCAATATGGAAACGCACTTTAATAACTCGTATATATATGAGAACTGACTCCTTGACCTGACTAACTTAGGTGTAGGTCTGTTGTACTTCGGTTAACATTGATAGTAATGA